>JACXVL010000809.1:3700-18159 GCA_014898675.1 Athelia sp. TMB | reverse complement strand
CAATGTGAGGACAGGCTGAATGTCCCAATCCAAGTAGAGTGTATTCGTGAATACTGAATTGACCGTTTGAGCCAGAATTTGGGGACAGCTGAGCGAGGATTGGATGATAGCCAAATGAGTGAGGATGTAACGGACGTGACAGAAGCATGACAGACGATGCGAACGTGTGATCATCAGTGATCACAGAATGGCGCGGTGGCGCGTCAGTAGTACTCGTCCACTTACGGCAAAGCTCCGCTCATTGACACACCGTTGCTCTCAGGCTGTACAACACTCAAGTTTAATCTAATATGCGCACTGGTCATCTCATCGTCTTCCCATCCTCAGTTTCCCCGCAGGAGCAACTTATCACTCACTCCTGGCAAATAAGACCCTGATTTGGAGGCTGCCTTCCCAAATTGCCTGCTTCATCAGGCCCCGCTCTCATGACCTGCATCGCTTGGCCTGTACTATGGCAGTTTCACGGCGGCCACTGCACAGGGCCCTCCCAAAGCGGAGTTCGAATCTAGACCAAGTCGACACGCGCCTCGGGTCAGAAAGTAGACCTCATTCTCAACTCTCCTGGCTTTAAAGTGGCTTTATCATAATCGGCACACGTGCCATGCCGAAGGATCTCAATGGCGGAACCACATTGGGAGAAAGGCACCACTGGCAGGTAGCATCGGTGCACATATGTACTCGCCCGACATTCCAGAGGAATGGGGCGTGGTCAATATCTGAATGGCGAAACCAGGTCAGGTAAAGGCACCGGGTGTCAATGTAGTCGGTCCACATACCTGCCGATATTCCAGAAGAACGGAGCAGGCAAATATCTGCAAACAACCTTTGCCACCAACTTGTGTCTATAAAGGAGAGAAAGTGCTAATGCTCAAAACACGATCCTACGCCTGCAAGTTTTGCTTCACCGCCATCTTCAATCCTCTACCAACAAACAGTCATCGCCATGGGATACGGAAACTGGACCGAAATCAAGATTGCCAACACGAGCGATGTCCCTATTCAATTCGCAAATTCAGGACTGAGTTGGGGGAAGTTCTACTCATGTGAACCGTCCTGTACGTTGTTGATGATTTTCTCATATGAACACGCTCACTGATTTATCACCGATAGCGAATAAAGATGCGGAGATTTCGCCCGACGGCTTGAACAAGACCACTATCGACGCCGGCAGAACCTACACCATTGGATCTTGCGGCCGTGAAAACACCTGGTCTGGCACGGAGGGTCACTTCGACCTTGCTTCGAACCAAGGATTGACCATCGCGAAGTTCAAGTTCTACTCCCCTCACGGAACCTCTTACAACAGCTTCAATATCGACTGTCCCAACCCAGGCGTATGGTCGGCCACTGCGACTGGCGGAGACTTTGGCAACGGCGGACCTCTCGGGTCCATCACGGTGACCGTGAAGAAAGTCGGGGCTTAGTCACCAGGGCCGTTGACGGTGAAGTTGATCACACTATCGAAACCTCTCTGCTCATCTGTATGCCCACAGGCTTTGCCGGAAACTATCATAATAGCCAATTTTCAATCCTTGCCTATGAATGTACCTTTCAAATGAATGTGATTTTCTTTCACATGCGTCACGCGGCATAGACAAGAGTGACGATGATGGTGCTCCCAGTGAGAGGGCGTCACTGTTCCACTCAGGTTGTCAAGCTTTTGAAATCTTCCCGAGTCCCGACATCATAGCGCATTTTGAATTTTAGCCACGAGGACTCAGGACAGTCGATTGGGCCGGTAGCCACAACAAGACTTTCTCTCATTGTTTAATGTATGGGCAACGAAAGAGCATACTGAAAGAATTATAATGCTATCTGATCGTACTTTGAAAAACACAGGCAAAACAAAACTCCCAGTCCAGATGGCAATTTCTTGCCTTGTAATAATGTAGGCAATTTGACGTCCGCTAGTATTTGTATGCTCTGCATTTACTTAAAAGACATAGATTACACAACACGCGCTTTCTTACATGAGCATTACACTAGCCAAAGGAGCAGATATGTACAATTCATTATAAGAATGATCTCGTCCGCCATTCCGTAGGCCAAGATCGCCACTTGCGGCTCTGCTACAGCCTAACGCTGCCGCATTCATCGATGCCGCATCAAGATGTCGGAACACTCGTTTCCACACTCAGCCTCTCACAGAAATCGCCTTCGAGAGTCTCGTGGTAGCGTCGCCATCTGTAATTGCAAACCAAAGGTCACTCAGAAAGGGCGGACAGCAGGTGATTGAGTGAATCCGCCTCCCGTGCCGGAGGCGGCAAATAGGCCGAAAGGCGCGTTAGTTGACGCAGTTGGAGAGATACCGGGGGTGGCAACAGCTGCTGGCAGTGGCCCTAGAAGCTCAGTAGAGTCAAGCTCTCGCCCATTTGTGAGGAACGCTACGCGAAGCTCCTGGAGACATGGCAGCAATGAGAATTGTATGCGCCGTGATTTTATCGGCACGCACCTCAAAGCTGTGTCTGTTGTGCCGTCTTGAAGCGGATATACTATGATAGTACAGGTTCCCAGAGGCGGGGCCATCGACGGGTTCGTCATAAAATGCGTTTGTTTTGTTGTCCTTGGCAAAGAAGGGATGCATGTCGGGGGTTACGAGCACCTCGGCCGAGCGTGAAGTGGCAGGTGAGAGTCTTATAGGAGGAAGGTCAAGTGGGAGTGGAGTGGGCGGCATGATGACGCCTGCAGCATACGCATAGCACCGCAGTTCCTGGAGGCGAGCAAGGTGAACAAACGCGGCAGATCGGAGCCCAAGCAACTCTCACCTCATGTGAAAAGAACGAGTACTCTGGGACTGCCGCGATGCTCTGATACGTATCTCCCTCGCTCTGAACTGGCTGAAACGCGTGTATCCGCGGGAGCTTCGCAGGATCTGTGGTCGGGGCTGTTGAGGCGACGACACTAGATGTGCTCGACTCGCCAACGGCGGGCTCGGTGTAGGGCTCGAAGAGGGGCGGCAGTCCCAGCGCAGCGCGCGCTTGAGCGCCTGCTGGCTCCTGGACCACTGGTAATGGTGGGCCTCCCGTCGTTGTATAGGCTTTCAAGTAGTCTTCCATGCGTATTTCCTGCCAACGATCGTCGGCTCGATGAATCGGCACCGACTGAGAGGCAACTTTACCTCTTGTGATTTTGCTTGGTTCTCGGGGTATGCGCAGATGTTCACGAAGGCATCCCGGCGTCGTGGGTCGGCTGCCATTTTGAGGGAAGGCGATCGAGGTGAAGACGAATGGCAGGAATTGATGAGTATGAGCACGTGGGTTTGTAGCAGAAAGCGAAGCACAGGGGCAAACACAGGGGTCATACAAGTGGCTACAACTACATACGCAACAAATTCAAATCTCTATCTATGACTTGAAGAATCTAATCTTTGACTGCAAACCGAGAAGACTGCCGCAATTTGGGGCCAATCCGATACAAGACAAAGCTGTAATCATATCAGCACTCAGCGAACGACAAATACGGTGGGCACTCACGGCAAGGGCGCCATGAGAGCTGTAATTCCAGCCAATAGCCCAGTAGCAGCTACAGTACCCAGCTTGTTATACATAGCACCTGCAAAGAGCGGGAATGCAGCCGCGAATGTGAACCGTAGCGCGCTGTTGCTTGACATGGCAGAGGCGGCGATGGGCCGATATGCAGTCACCTGGTACGTGAATGTTGAGGTGAAGACAAACAAGATGCCGCTGCCAAATGGCACTGAAGCAATGATAGGAACAATCCATGGGACCTGCGCGTACGTGGTGAAGGCAAGCCAGATGAGGCCTGAGTTGAATGAACATCGGGTGGCGCTACAACATCGAGGAAGCACTCACCGATTGGCACGAGGACACCACCCACTTGGCCCATGAAGAGTCGGATTTCAGGCGGAGGATTTCCCTTATACTTTATTTCCTCGCGTGCGAAAAGTCTGCCTGGCATGAATAGTGTGATTAACGTGAAGTGCCCAATACTTACATATTCCAGAATGGCTCGGTACAAACGGCGATTACCATTCCCAGGCCAATGCCGAGAAATGACATGCCCGTCTCGCCGGTGGAGAACCCGTGTTTCTTCTCAAATATGAGGGGGAATGCTTGAAACGTGAGATAAAGAATACCGAGTAGCAATGCGTCCCATAGGTTGAGCAGGAGGACCATACGGTCAAAGAGCATGAGTTCTACGGCTTGTCAGAGTACGCGTGCGCGCGAAGAGGACTATCAGCTCACGGAAAGGCGTATAGCAACCGACTGCTATTGAGCGTAGTAGTGTCATGTTCCGCAGGTCCAGTGGTGCATAGTAACGTGTGTTTCCAGTTGACTCGCGTAGGCTGTCCGGATGTCAGTGGGATGCAGTCTATGTGCATTTAATCCGCAGCGCACCGTCGCGCTTTCCACTTGAGAAGAACTGGAACATAAGTCTCTGGAATTAACTTGTAGAATATGTTAGTAAGGATTTATATGAAGGTGAAAGCCTGGAACATACAAAGATGATTCCGATGAGCTCAAAGAAGGTCCAAATAATCTGCAGTCGGAAGGTCCATCTCCAATTTGAAGGGTGCTGTCATATTAGTTAGCGATACTATAGGAGGCTGTTCCAGTAGTTGCAATGTACTTGATTTATGAACCTGCAGAGCATCAGTGCGGGTCATTTGAGGTGAAAACACTGCACATACCCGCCGAGAAGGGGTCCAACAATGGGCCCAATAAATGGGCACAGCGTGTAGACCGCCATCGGGCTGGAAATATATTAGGTATGACCATGAAAGAGAGTCGAATTCTCACTTGGCCACAGCGGCATTCGAGAACATGTCGCTCACACTGCCACCTGCAACCGACAAGAACGCCGCGCCACATAAACCGGTCACGAATCGAAACAATAGGTACACCTCTACATCCATCAGCAACAATCTGAGGGCTGCGGAAGCGACTCACCGATGTTCGGCGCGAACGCCAAGGGAAACGAGAAAAGAAAGAAGAACAGGTATGAACACCGATAAACGATGCTCCGCCCATACAGCTCGCTCAGGGGCCCAACCAGCAGTGGCCCCAGACCGAGGCCCATCACGAACAAGCTAATCCCCAGTATACTCACTTCCTTTGAGACGTGAAACTCTGCCGCGACTCCCGCCTCTGCCGATGAAGCCTGCAAGACTTGAGCTCAATTCATATGGAATGGAAGAGGACTTACAATGGACGAAAAGCAGGTCACGCACATCGATGCTGAGCTGATCACGAGGATAGCGGACCATTTCTTAAGAAGGGAGAGACGTTGCGGGTCTTCGTGCGGGTCAAGAGTCACCAGGAACTCATCCGCAACAGTTTCAGAGGCTGGGGTGACCGTGAGGCTCCCAGCCAGCGTTTCCGTGATCGATGCAGCATCCATGGTACACAAAATTGCAGTAAGCAAGCGGCCCGGCACATTTCTTAGCGATATCCTGCCAGGCACCTCGTGCGACGTGCGTGTAGCAGAAACCCCGTTTGGCGTGCGGTTGTATTCGTCATAGATAAGACCGTCCAGGGTCAAAAACAAAAGTAATTGCCCGTTGGCTGGTTTGAACAACCGACCTCACCATAACCATGTTGCACTGGATGTGCTGGGATACGAGTGGCGCGCTCTACCACTGAGCTAAACGGGCTTGGATGAAAGTTGTCAGGTGTCCTTTATTATCTTTTGTGTCAGTTTTGGCGAATAGTTGAGCTCATCGGGAGAACAAAAATAAGACCACCGCACATATGTGGGCTCACTCACTTTGTGTGACAACTCAAGCGAAGAGCTTACCAATGTAAGTAGCACTTTATGCGTATCTCACTGACACACTGTAATAGTCTGAAGCTGTAGTGTGCAAGAGGGTCATTTGCAATTCGGAGATCCAACTGATACCGACTGTGCTCTGGCCACAAAGAACTCGGAAAACGTGCTAGTTCTGTTGCAACCTTCTGCTTCCGTCTGCCATCATCATTCTCACTCGTCGACATTGCTTCTTCCTCGTGTATTGATACTGCTATCATCATTTTTTAAACCCGAAGCTCGCGAGCCTCAATTACTTTACGGTGCTGATTGAGGCCGATTGCTTTTATTTGATTGCTTCTTCGCGCTTCTCTTCCTTTGCTTCAAGTTTATCGTACCTTCAAGCACGAGGGTTCTCAGCTTCAATAGCTTCAGGCATCCCGCAACCAACAACATTCTTCAGTGCCTCAAATGCAGTATATTCTTTGGTTGTCTGTGCGAGACCTACAATTTTCAAGACTCTGTTTTAGACAGCTGGGCAAGCTCCCGCCGCCCTGGGGGCCTCAGAGCTTGGGATCGGCTTCCAAATCACATCCCGCGAACGACACTTGCCATACCTCGTGATACTGTCTACTGGAGTCTTCTATGGGCGCTTGGCAGATATATGCTGACATTACTGTTCCATGGCACTATGGTGCCAGAAACCCGCTCGGTGAATACATGTATTCTCTTGAAATAGTAGCTTTTTTGAATTTACATCTGACAGTTTCAATCCAATTGCCGCTGCACTGTGCAGATCATGGTCAGAGGTCAAGTAGAATAAGGATTGGGCGAGCTATGCGAAAGAAGGCATCGCGATGCCATTGGCCATTTTAGCAAGTCTGTTGCCTTCTGAACTGTTCACAGACTCGTTCACATTTGAAACTTATTGGAAAAAACCATCAGCTCGGACATAGGATCCAGTCAATCGACTCCTCTCATTGCCTGGCTGTAGACCTGTCAACAGTTTGCTGGGCTTGGCTGCATCGAACTTGTCTGGTCTAAGTTTTTTGCGAATGACGATCTGCACAGGAAATTCGGTTGCAACGCTTCTTATATGCCTGCCTTCTATTTAACATTACAAAGCTGGCACTTGAAGGTAAATTAAGACACGCGAATACTTCAAAGTAGTGCAGTCGAATAACTTCCCTGCATTTTTGACGATCGTCCACATATCCCCCTCGATTTTTATGGCACTGAAGCGCCCTGCGCCTGTCCGTGCAATCATTTCTCGGCATGGCTGTTATCACGCATCTAAAATTTCTCCAGGACTATGGCTTGGATGAGCCACGAAAACTGCACTGCGGTACGCGCCGCCGGAAACGTACTTATGTGGAAAGCCAAAAATCAATATCGGTAGGGTTGCCGGAAGGTGAGGTGGAGGTCACCTTGAGGTAACAGCCACCACCACCTCGGGTTACCTTGAGGTGCCACAAGATGACCTCAAGGTACCTCAAGGTCGGTACCAATTGCGCGCTAATGCGCTGTGGCGCGACCTGCTCGTAGTTATACATAACTTCCCGGCCTGTTTTGGACCATAAGAGCCCATACATTAGCTTCAAGCAAAGCTAAAAAGCTATATTCATTCGTTATAAGGGATTTTGAGGTGGTCTCGCGATGAGTATTCTAATCGACATGCAAACTAAAGGTGACTGGGCAGATTTCTCGCTACCAGGTTGAGAATGTGACAATAGTATCCATTCCGATGCATTAGAGCGATACACGAGCCTCAATATTGACCCTTGGATGATCATTGCAAGGTCTGAAGAGTCCCAGGACTGTCTTTTTGAACATAAATGAGCTCTGGTGGCTCTGAACATTGCGAGCACAGGTAACACGTAAGGAATACCGAGAAAGGAAGGTGGATTGATGGCCTCGCGAGGTACCTCCAGTTAGGCCGACCTCAAGGTACCTTGAGGTGCCACATTACGGCAAGAGCTTGAGGTAAGGTCACCTCAACTCCGAGGTACCTTCACCTCGCGGCAACCCTAAATATCGGTCTGTCCGTTTATGCAATCCGCTCCCGCGATGCTAACACAGCCCTTTAGGACTGTCCGGACTCAGAGCCTGGGCATGAAGGTGAACAACGCAAAGCCGCCAAGACGGCACCAACCAGCGATTTATTTGAAGAAGGGAGGGAGGAGCCCGAGGCAGTGATACTGGAGGTGGTAGGGGGAACTGATAGCGATGGTGGAACCACACAGGTCGATGAGGGAGACATTGGAGCAGGGGACAGCAGCGGAAACACAAAGGCCAAAGTGATGGGCGATAGATTTTCAGAGGGACAGCGATGTTGAGGATAGTCTTGACGATGGCGACGAGGATGATGTGCATCTCCCACCGGGAAAAGTGGCTGCCAAACTTCGTAGCCTCGCAGACGGACGGGGTGACCTGGTAATTGGATCAGTAGAGGCCTGAAATGTAGCTGTTCGGCTGCGTTCGTTGTTCCACTGCCGGCGCAGAGTATGTGCGAAGGTACTGGTATTATTAGCCTATGCAGGCCGGAAGGGGCTTACGGGAAGCTGGGTATCTGTATAAGATATAAAAGTAAGTACCAGTGTTGCAATACATCACATATAGGTGATTTCTCGCTACCTTCAAGTTTGAGTCCAGTGGAACCAGTATTGCCTGGCGGACGCAGAGCGCAGAACTGCGATTGTCGAACAACTTCCTCGCGGCTGTGTGTCAATAACACAGCACAGCTACCGACCCAAGTGAACAGTATCTTTCGCATGCACGCATGCATATAAGGCGGTTAAACATAGGAGCCTGGTTGTGTAGAGTATGCAACGCATGCACAATCGTTTAATGAGATGAGCCTGCAAGCGAAATGGAGGACAAAGCGAATAGTTCCAAAGGCAAAGGTGCATGATAAAGTTACGCGTAACATGTACGAGACGGAATGAGAGAGTAGAGGTGTGATGTATAGGAGGCTAAAATAAGACATAGCGAGCATCGAGTATTGAACAATTCTCGAAAAGATAAAATGATGGGGTATAGGAGTTTGATACATAAAATGCAAGCAGTGGATGGGAGAGGAATTGGGGTCGTGATGGTGGCGGTTGGAATGCAGTGCCAGTATAGAAACTGTAGTATCGGAGATAGGAGCGCAATATGTCGGAGGTCATAAGACATGGAAGTTATGGTACATATGAAGCAGCAGATGAGCTTGATCATCGGATGAGCCTGCCGTAGTCAAGGCGGCTGTCTCGTTTGGACTCCGTACTCTCGCGCTTCGGGAAGGCGTTCCAGAACCTTAGGGTCTCGTCGCCTGCGCCAGTGACGATGGTCTCGCCGTCAGGGCTCATTGCTAGATATAACACACGATGCGTATGACCAGTTAGAGACGCAACCATGTTCAGCGTTGGATATTTCCATATGCATATTTGGTTCTGTGCAGTGGTGGAGGAGAAACCATGCGTCGAGACCAGCTCGTGGGAAGTCAGAGACCATATCAAGTTGCATACCTACAAACATGTCAGCATACAGAGCATAAAAGAAAACATATGAGCATTACCTGACTACCCGTATCCAGCTCGTTAAGCATGGTGCCATTCAAGGTGTTCCAAAACCGGATATGTTTATCCTGCGTTCCACCGCCTGTAGCTAGCACCCCCGACACATGCGGGTCCCACGCGAGCGCCTTCACAGCTGCCGTGTGTTCATGGAATTTCCAAAGCGGCGCATCGCCCGCATCCTCTCCTGCACTTCCACTCGCATTTCCTCCCAGCTGGCGTGTAGGTGCTCCTGCAGCAGCCGCTCTTCTGGAGCCCCGCAGGTCCCAAATGCAGACCTTGTTGTCATTCCCACCGCTCGCGAGCGTGGCAGATTGTGGTCCTGCTTCGCTGCTCCATTTCAGGCCACAGACCTCCTGTTTGTGGCCCGTACATCGCTTGAATGGCCGGAGGGATTGTTCGCGCACATCACGATGGTGCACCGTGCGATCGCGAGAACCTGAGCTCAGCACGTGCGAGCTCCATGCTAGTGCACCTATTCGTTGACTATGGGCATTCGGGTAGGTGCGCAGCAGAGCTAGAGTCGTGGCATCGTATATATGTAATCGTCCGGAAGTCGTGCCAACTGCAAGGGTCGTGCCCTTCTGCACCCATGAGACGGAGCTGACATGGTCCTGCCCCGAGCCGGGCCCTGCATTGAGGTCACAAAGCTTGTTGACCGAGGCATTATGAGCTGTCCATAAATACACACAAGAGCCCAGTCCCACGCCTAGTACGTTGGTACTCGACCAATCCACAAGGTTGAGGTAGAAGTCATCGGCAAGGTCCGGAGCGTCGAGCACGCGGTAGGGTGTCTTGCATACACTGCGCAGTTGCCGTCGTGGACTTTCCAGCAGCTGCCGGCTCTCAGCTCTGACGGGGCTCATTGAGTAAGCCTCATCTGTTGGTGTGTCTAACCGTCGAGTCGGTGTAGCAGGATTGGACGCAGAGGGAGAGTTGTAGGCGAATATGCGACGGCGTGTGGGTGTTGATGGTGGGGCTGTGGAGGATGACGATGCGCTAGGTCGAGTGGGGGAGGCAGGTCGGCGAGGTGAAGGAGGTGTTACCTCCGTGTGTAATACAGATGTGAATATAGCATTGGCTTGCTCTGATATGGCGTCAGGCTCGATCGTGCATGACAGGAGCGGGCTACGCACCTTTGAGAGCATCTGACTCTGAGGGAATAATCCTATTTTTGGAAGGCGTAGATGGCCCTCCATCGTCCATGAGATGGTAAGACGTTCGCATGTCACCAGCGTCTCTAGATGGGACGAATCTATCCCCATAGTCTTTCGTCACACGATCAATCGGTGACTCTGGTCCAGCGGTGCTGTCGCTCGTGGTTGGCCGCGATGAATCCAAGGATGGCGTTGAGCCTGACGTCGTGGAGAAGATTGGGTTCACTCTTGGCCTAGTCCGCTTAGGTGATGTGATTTGCGCTGCTGCTTCGTCTTCGTTAGCATCTTTATGTGATGCCCTGAGGCGCTTGCCGAAAGGCGAGTTCTTGAGGCCAGACATTGGGCGTGGCGGCTCGCAGCGAAGTGTTGTGTTCTTGATGTTGACTGTAGGAATAGACAGAATGTAAAGAGAGAAGAGTGTTGGTTGGCAGTTCAAATGGATAGTAGAAGTAGATCAGTTGTAACCTAGCATAATTGGCTGGAACGGAACCCAGGCACGGGCAAAGACGAGGAGGAGAGGAGACTGTTGAGAACAAGCGCGTCGCGTATGAGCACAGCCCGCTCAAAATTGCCGAAACAGTGCGTGACTCAGCGCCATTCCATTTTCTTCCTTCGACTCGTCAGATCATGTCATGATCAGGCCCCAACAAGACTTTCAGCGTTTCTCACATTCTAAATCCCTTGTTAGTCGAACGGTTTGTCCAGGATGCTTGTATTGTGAGCTCGTCACTGATGTTCCAACCCTAACAAATAAACCATCCGACTGTCACATATATTTACCTTGTGGTTTGAGCATCCTATCCACGAGAACAATGTTGTATCCTGTACAGTATACGTCCGTATATCCAGGCCATTCTCCATGTTCAATCAATGAAACTTCAACTACTGGATCTCCAGGTCCCCTAAATCCAAATCCAAAAACGTTATCGACGGGATCCTGGCAGTGGGAGCCCACCACACCTGGAAGCTCATGGTTTCACCAGAGCCGGGAGAGACAGGATCGTTTGAGGTTTCCTCAAGTCCTCCGAGCTCCCAAGGTCATGAATCCTTCGTGGTGAGAATATAAGCGCAATCATCATTTAGTCTATCAACTTACAGAGAGCAAGCATGTCGCGTCCAGCTCTGTGTAGCGTCTCCCAGGTCGAAAAGCAAAACTCTCTGGAAATGTGTGGTCACAAGCTCCTCGCATCGGGGGTACATACCCATTGAGCCTCAGTTCGTAGTAATCTGGGAACCAATGCCGGATACACGCCGTCAACTGACCATCATATTTGAGGGAGTCCTCTCGTGCCCTGGCGAAGAAACCCACGATGAGGACAACTTTGTCACTTCTTTCTCAACGAGAAAGCGGAGCTGGTTCCCGCCTGGTGGCTCCAGAGACAGGCTCTCGGGCGTACAGTTTCGACACCCCGAACCATTGAGCCCAATATACTCTGAGCCGATTTCTGGGGCTTAGACGCTCAAATCCCAGACTATTCGTGGTCCAATCAAGCACCTGACTGTTCTATGTTCTAACTCATGAAACTTTGGAATTACTTACAAGGACTTGATTATATGGTGTAGAGGCAATCTCGACGGAAAGGATTTCTCATCAGCCTAAGGGAGTCCAGAATTGGGCGTATGCTTGCTACGTATGCTGTGGTATAATTAGTATTGGCTCTATGATTGTAGCTGAATATGTGCTGTATGTACTTTATATCGATCTGGTATCCAACCGCATTGCGTATATCGTGCTGCATATTGATCTACGTCTCCTATGCTAGTCTCATGACAGTGTCTGCCCGCTCTACCTTTAAAGGCAGCTTCCTTTTCGGCCCATACTCACCCCAGAGAACCCGTTGAATTTGTTCGGCACGCTTTTGATCAGCCGCTTCCAAGACCTCTTCCTCTTGGAGCACTTTTGATAGTTCGGCTTCCTCGTCGCTGTCGGATCCCATGACCAAGGTATCATCTATGGGGTCACGCAGGCTCGAGGAGCCCATAGATGAAGGAAGCTGAATCAGAGGACAGCACATCGCCCGCGGTAATGGCAATGGAGACAGTGGAAGAATCGAGAGTTGACGGCCAGTATTCTCCTGGTCCTCGTCTTCCTCGTCTTCTTCTGAGCCATCGCCGTCGTGCGACTCAGTGTCGTCGATATCGAACCTTGTGAGCAACTGTGCGAAGAAGGTTTCTCGTGTGCCGCGAGTGTCGCCCATCATCTCCCGCGCGTGTTCGATGGTAGCAGGAAATATCTGTGTTTCCATAACATGTATCAGCGTGAGAGACGTCGAATGCGGTAGAAGTGACCAACATTAGACGAATCAAACCGCCAGACCTTCGTGCGTCCTTTCATAACACGCTCCTGCTCCCGCGATGCAATGGCGCGATGCATGAGTTCCGTAACATATTGGACAATATGTGCATGCAGAAACTTGATAAAGTCCGCCGAGAATTTGGATGCTACCTCCTCGTCGGTTTCAGGGTGCAAAAGGACATACAGCCTAAGTCCACGGCAGCACATTAGCATTCGACGCTCGGTGATGCAAGGCAACAAAGTTACCTTGTGTACTTCGCCAAAGCTGCCAGATGGAACAACCCCAGCCCTTTCGCGTGCAATGCCTGCGCATCCCAACCCATAGACTCGAGCTGACCTTTAATCTTGTAATGCAGTGTCTTACCAGGAGTATGCGAATGCCGGGCATTCGGCTCCTCGTCTTCTGCATCGTTATCATCAAGATCCTCTTGGTCTGGAATGTCCTTACTCCCACTGTCGGTCTTTTGCTTCTTCCTCGGCCGGCCCTTGCGCCCCGGCTTTTCACGCTGCACTCCCTCCATAGTAGCCGCTATTGCGACTGTATCCTCAGTACCGCACTCCGCATTGGGTAGCAGACCAGCTGCTTCTGCCCGTTTGCGACGCATGTATAATCGCTTGCGAACGCGTTTGCGAGAAGCAGGAGAAAGGGTCTCGAGGGAAGGGCCAGGCTCTGGGGTCAGCTCAGATGTTGCAGACTGAGGGGGAGGAGGTGGGTCTCGTAGGAGAGGATCAATGGCCGAATCGTCCAAGTTGGTATATACCGAGGGAGTGTGTGCAGGCTCTGCGGTGGTTTGACGAGAGTGAGATGCCGATCCAGCAAGGACCGAAGCTGCGAAAGCATCTTCCTCCTCTCGCAGAATGTTGTCAATCACCGTGAAATGCGGTGCACCCATACTGCTCAGTAGATCCTCCTCGGCCCAATCCAGCTTGCGTTGCTTTAACCATAAACCCAGCGATGTTTGGATTTCTTTCCTTTCAGCTGCAGAGGGTGCCTGCTGGTGGTTGGTCCGCGGCAAGAGTTCCTGTTTCTTGGCCTTAAACTCCAATGTCCGCTTCTTCTCGGAGGCACCCATGTCCCAATCCACCTCGTTGGCCACAATAGCCCGGCTCTGTACTTCTTCCCATTCAATCCATTTCTCTGTCACCTCTACCGCACTATCCAAGGTACTCCTGGCACTCCACCCCGCTTGCATCACTTCTCGTTGACTGCACAAGCCCTCGTCCAATCTATTCATATATGAACACACTTCCAGCGTACTTTTCGTTCGTACATCTTCAGCGATCAAGTCCGGGCGAAGGCGAGAGTAAACAGAGAGGCCATGGAAGAACGCTGCTTTCTCGGAGCTGGTCCAATAAGAGGCTGGGTTGGTGGTGTAGAATGGGGGCAAAGGCAAAGGTTCGGGTCCGGCATCGAGGCCTCTGACGTGTAGGGAAGTGTGGTGTACATGTTGACGAAACTGTGAATGGTAGGTTGGATCCACTGCCGTCTCGGCGCTCATGAAAGGTATAGGTTGTCCGCTGTCCAATCGCGGTTGGTAGAAAGCAGTTTAATTCAAAATAAAAGTCTTCCCATGAAGCAAGTACTAGTGCGATCCAGGAAGCATGCCAGTGAAAACCGGAGAGCGGTCGAAGATGCGACAAGCAAACCAATGGATGAGCCGAGCTGCGAGAAGACTGATTTATTTTTAAGTCAAATTTTCGGTACATATATCGCGCAGATAACTTGCTCAGACGGATCAGACCCTC
>JACXVL010000808.1:2235-18189 GCA_014898675.1 Athelia sp. TMB | reverse complement strand
TGCTCTCGCAATGAGAGCACGGTAGTTTTAAAGGTTCTAGCCGTCCGGGACGGTTGGCATGGTGGCTTTAGTTCTAGCCGTCCTGGACGGCTTATACGGTGGCTTTATACATGACACGAGCAGGGTCGTGACAGTTTGAATACATCTTGGTTTTTTTCTTTGAGCCAAACCGCTTACATGACATTGAACTGAGTGTGATGGCCACCTTTTAGCGGAAATGTGGCGGGATGTTATTTTCTTTGTGTAGCATTCCGAGAGAGCATACTCATGCATGGATCTTCACAAAACACCATTAGTATGTCTTACATAGGTTGAGCAAGTCCCCCCAATATATCTAGTGTCCTTGGTGAGAAATCTTGGTGGTGCTCCAACACCACTATTGTCAACAGTCGGGCAACTGATTTTCATATTGTGCTCGTTCTCGTTTGGATCTATGTACACCCAGCCACTCTCTGACCATCGTTCGCACTGCGCAGTCCCCGACGTGATTTATTCTCCAAGTTGAGCGGCCCCCTGCTTCACATTACTCTATTTCTGCATATCATACTATTGATCATGGTTCCTATCACTGGCGTACCATATCTAGATCATCATTTGCCTCACAGGCTCATTCTGAGTATGTGGCTGGTTGACTGCAATTCCATTGTAATTATGTTTCTCTACGGCGCAGGCCCACGATCTGCTGCGAAACTATGTATGTATGTCTTATACATTATGCCGACTGGACAACGATGTACCTCGTCGTATGTCCGATCCAGAGCACTCCGTCCGCCCTGGTATCGCGAAACTATTGCATCACTGCGTGCCCTGAAGCGCGACAGTGGCTTACAGGCGAGAGCTGATGCCCTTCGCCTACGAGGCGGGGCCTTCGCAGCTGGCTGCATGACCGCCCGCTGTTGCAACTCCTCGGATGCACCACCTAGCACCGGACGCGCGGTCGCCCCTCCAGCCTAACATGTACTCCAGCACCTCTGAGATGCCTCGGGCCTTCTTGACTCACAGACCATCATGCCGATACCAATACAACATGGCTATCAAGCCAGTTGGTGTCCATGTACAGCCCGTGATTCGAACAGGCAGGCACCCGCTATGTGCAAGCGGAGCCACCAGCTGCTGCGACCAGGCCCTGCTCGCCCTGAATACCAATCGGAAGCCGACCGTGATCGTGCAGGGCACGCGAATGCGAGCCGAGCCGAGACCATCTCCTAGGTGCCCGCGAAGATCCCCCGACTATCCGCAGAAGACTGGAAGATACCCGGATAAACCGCCGAACATCTCCAAGCTGTGGTATCTATTAGCCACCGCACGAGAAGACTCTGAGTGTGTGCGCGACAGGAACGCGAATCAGCAAGCAAGCTGGGAGTAAGTGAAAGAAACCCGGGCCGGGCGGGACCGGGGGATATGGCGGAAGCTTCGCCTTGCCAATGATCTGCAGAAGGTCAGTACGTCAGTCACCACCACACACACCGAAACCCACAACACGCCGTCCGCATCGAAGAACACGACCAAATCAAACCGCCGCCAACCCTCACCGATCCGGAAGCGACATCCACCCAGCCAACACGGGAGCCAGCACGACAAGAACACGGCAGTCCGCATCGAAGAGCATACCAGACCAAATCGCCAGCCAACCGCTGCCAACGTATCGAATCGAAAGCGACAACTACCCAGTCCACACGCGAACCCACACGACAAGAACACCATCGAAGGATACAACCAGACTGAATCGCCAGCCCAACCGCTGCCAACCCACCGTGCACCGATCCGAAAACGACACCCACCCAGCCGACACGCGAACGAGGAACGCAAAAAAGATCAATAGCACTAGGGGCAGGCATGTACAATACACAGCGCGCGTAACCAGAGAGCATAGAGATAACCGAAACGGGTATAAACAGCATCACTCAACCAACAATCATCATCGTCCATGCGGAATCACAATCATCTGCGCAGAGCCCTACGCGGTTTTGGCGGCGCGCTTGGGGATGACGCCGAGCGGGACGGTGAAGTAGCTCTCCTCGAAGACGAGCAGCTCGCTCATCGCGCAGTAGTACGCGATGAACGCGGTGACGATGCCGAGCGCGCCGCCTGCCGTGTTGCACGTAACCTACCCAACCCATCAGCACACACTCTTCCCCCAACTCTTAAATGCGAAGGAAAACTCACGTTCCCAGTGAACTTGCTAACCGCCAACAGCAAGAACGTCATCCACAAAAACCCGAGCAGCGCAATGAACCCGACGTTCTTGCGCAGCGCCGCGACGAACATGAAGAACGTGAACATGAACCACGTGATGAGGTAGATGCCCAGCGCGTGGTCGAGCTCGCCGGGGACCGTGTACGCCGCGATGATGCCCGATTGGGGGAGGAGGATGGTCGCGTAGGACATCCAGAAGGCGCCGTAGGAGGAGAAGGCTGTGCGGGAGGGGTAGGTCAGTCAGGTGTCTTGTGTCAAGGGTGTCATATGCCAAGGGGGATCTGACAGTCATATGCCAGGCACGAAAGGGGGGAATGCACGGGCTCGACCCGGCCCGGCGCCGTCGGGCAGATGACATTGTGGGGGTGGGGGTGGCGCCCCACGACGATCGTGCATATTAGATAGAGGGGCAGATTGGCTTCGGGATGAACCAATCACGCGGACTGCGCCCGCCAATGGTATACGCGCGATAGCAGAAATGGGGTACGCGCTAGAACACGCGCGTGGGTGCCAGGCGTCACCCAGCCGCCGATCCCCACGCACAACCCACGAAACGCAAGGATGGAGGAGAAGGGGAGAGGAGAGGGGCTCACCGGTAGCACCGAACACGTTGCCGCGGGGGAACTCCCACATGCCCGCGAGGAGCTGGACGAGCCCGCCGGTGAAGATGGCCATGCCGACGACGATGTTCGGCGTCGTCACGCCGCGCGCGGACACGTTCACGAGCGAGAGGATGAACGTCGTCGACGCGAACGAGAACAGGCCGCTTTTCCCCACTTGTCAGCGCGTGATTAACAGAAAGAGGGGGAGGGGGGCTTACAGGGCGCCGGGGTTGCCGATGCGCGAGGGCTGGCGGGTCGCGTACGCGTGCGAGGGGTCCCACAGCTGCTGCTGCCCCGCGGGCGCGCCGCCGTTGCGGTGGTTGATCTGGGAGACGTTCCCTTTCTCGAGGTCGGAGGAGGACATGGCGGCGTGCAAATTCGTGGGGAGAAAAAGAGGAGTGGGCTGTACAGGCGCAGAGAAGAGGGTGGAGGGGATGGGGGATGCAGAAAATAGCGGGGGGCTGGGGGTTATAAAGGCGCGCGGCTGAATTGGAGGGGATTGGTTGGGTTACGGCAGGGGACTAGAGTCACCGGGTGCTTCTCGGGGTCGGGCCCCTGCGTCGTTTCGATCTGCGCCCCGCAATCCCCACACTCCCCCCAGCCCCTGGCCTTGTTCCCCCTCACGCCCCTCTGGAAATCACAAACCTCGCAGCGCGCCCGAGGACGTTGCACTGGGCGATGCAGCTGCCTCGTTGGGGATTGCCCCCAGCGTGGGTGGGCGCGACAGAAGCCAACGCTCAGCCACCGATCTGGGCAGATCTGACGTGCCGTACAGATCGCCCCGATACGGCTAGCGTGTGCGTCTTCTGACCCTCCTTCTGCTCGGTGGCAGTCAGGCACGCCCTCTGCGACTTACCAATCCCAACATATCATATGCGATCACTTGAGTGGGTCAGGTTGCTCATTTACGCGCCGCATCGCCCCACCTGGCCTGCGCGGAAGGCCTGCGTGGCGCGCAAGGTCCTCCATTCCGCAAACATCTGCTAGATACTCGCTGCTAGTTTAATCAGGATATAGCAGCCATTTAGCAGCAGCGAACCGAGCAGCATTCGCCCAGGGCGCGTGCCACGCCCCGGAACCTGGAACCATTCAGTCGCCTTCTTCTGGCGCGCTTCTCACAGCGCGTCAGACGTGCCGCATCTTACACGACCCCCCTGACGTGGCCGTACGATCCGCGGCGCACTCCTCTGTACTTCCCCCAGGCAATGCCAACTTGGAAACGCGACGACGACAATTGGGCAGTTGAACAACAGCGGTCCCGAATTCGCCTTCTCCGTGGCACCCTGGAATGCACATCGCGCCCATGCAACAACCCTTGCCCACCATAGTAATAGTATAGTATAGCACCTGCCTTGTTCGCGCACGCGCAAGGCTAACGCACAGCACGCTGCCTATGATTCAATTGCCAACAGAGCTGAATGTATTGAATCAATTTCCAATCAACGCGCGGATCAAGGGGATAGCGCGCGCGCTTATAACCTAAACGCATTGCATCACGTTGCTAGCCTCCGATTTCGCTTTTCAATTTTCAATTATCGGCCCCGGAGCGGCCGGCTCAGAATCAACAGGCAGCACGCCCCCGAGTCGTTGGCCGGTCTCTTGATATCTTGTATCTTGCAATCGTCCTTGTCTTCTTAGAGTGCATCGCTTTGCCTGCGCTGATCTGCACCTCATGTGCCTTGCAGCTATGCTACTGTATGTATATGAACGTTCGTTGTTCCCATCTCTCCGCGGCTGCAACTCTAACTATGATGTATGCCACTCGAACCCCGGGGCCCCCGCCGCGTCGCAGGCACCAGCAATATCGGCATCCAATATTGATGTGTGTTCATTATCCAATGCTATTCACAGCCTTCATTAAAGCTTGATTGGCCTCGTTGCTGCTTTACGTGCCGCTCGCGCAGTTGTACGTCCCACTTCATGATGCAACTTCAGACCCGACGCGCCCGCCAGGGCAGGTTGATCATATTGGCTTGTTCGCGCATTCAGTGGACATCTCCTCGTTCTCCGCGTTTACGTGCATCGAACTCAGCCCAACACCACCCGCGCCCATTGATCCATTCTGGCATGATTGCACAACATCCAGCTTTGATTCATGACAATGAACTCGAGCTCGTTGCTCCGCGTTTACGTCCTGTTGTTGTAACCGCGTTCATTGGGCGCCCCGACGCGCAGAACGGAGCGCGCCCCATTCCAGTTGCGCAATATGCAGCTTCATTCATTCAGCAACAATGAACGCGTTGCCGTTGCCGTGCCTGGCTTGTACTTGCGTCTATTGTGCGCCTCTGCACATTCGCCCGACACAAGAACGGAGCGAGGGACAGCCCAGCCCAGTTGCACAATTCAGCTTCATTCAACAACGATGAACTCATCCCTCCGCGTTTGTGCCTGGCTGTTGTACTGGCGTTATTGTGCGCCTCTGCAAAGTCGCCCATTCCAGCTGCAGAAGTCACTTGCAGCGCTTTCATTCAACAATGGACTCGTGCCTGGCTCTTGTAATGGCGTTCAAGTTTATTGTGTCGTGCCTCCGTACATCCCCCCGACGACCCCATTCCAGGCGACATCCACCGCGTTTGTTCAATTGAAAGGCGCGTCTCCGCGTTTACATACGTGCCTGTCGTCAAATTCACCCCAACCTCCGCATCCATTCAATCGCAATGAACCCGCCCTCCGCCGCTCGCGCCGCGTGCCTGGGTGCCATCGCGCCTCTATTGCGCCCTCTGAATATCAGCATTCAGCAGCTTTCATTCAGCGGAAATGACGTCGCCCGCGCGTGCCTGGGTCCTCAACATTAATTGTGCAGGCGCGGTTGCTGTGCCTCAACAACCCCGGTGGCGCGCCCGCGGAGGGTCGCAGGCTCGATTCCCCATACGGGCTCTTGTTCGCGCTCTTGTCCATCCTCCCAGCCGCAGCGCGCCCGCACCATTGCGCTGCTGTTTTGGTGCCACCAATCTGCGCAGATGCGCCACCGACCCCAAATGCGATTGGCTGGCCTTTGTTTCAATGTTTGCCGTGGATCCCCGACGAGCCCCGCGTCGCAGCGCAATCGCCTCGCGCGCTCCTCGTGGGCCTCAGCCAAGACTGAGTTGGGCTTGGGCTTGATCGATTAGATGTTGGCTGTGCAGCCGCTGGGGTGCGGTGGCGGTGAGTTGTTGTTGATCGCCCATGGCCAGAGCTGCAAATCTAATCCGTGCTGCGCTGGAAGATGCTGATAGATCGGTATGCGAGGCTACAAACCGAGCTTGGTGGCACCCCATTCTTCTGGTTCTTCGCGGGTGGCCGTCACTATCTCTGGTTCTGCCGGTAGTACGATAGGCGAGGAACGTTGGTGGTGTCTTGCGATGCGAGCAGAAGTGTTGTGGTTTCGATATGTCGTGTGGCAACTGGCCTTCTGGCTGCAGATCATCGGCAAGCAGCCGACTCGCGTCGCTGTGGGCGTCCAAGACCACCAAACGACCGCTGTCATCCGGAACGGGGCAGCTTCTTCTCACCTACCTCTAGGCTCCTCGTTGATTCGCGTTCCCATCGCGCACACAGTCTTCTCCGCGATGTGCCGGTGTCTAAGCTCCTTATTCCTGGAGATGCTCTGCGGTACGTCCGGTATCTGAATTCATCTTCTCTTCACTGCCACCTAGGCGATGCCAGTAGTCTGCCCCAAGTCGTGCAGAAGATCGCGGTCGACTTCCGATTCGGCGTGGGATGGGCCTGGTCGCGACGGTTGGTGGCTCCGCTCGCTAAGGCCACGCAGAAGATCGCGGTTGCCGCTGAGTCGAACTTCGGACTGGACCTTCGGACTGACAAGCCTGCGCGCCGGGGGCCGTGGCTTGATAGCCGTGTTGCCATCCGAGTCGGTGTTGGCGTCGGGGTCTGCAAGAAGGTGCAGCTCGGCGCCGCTGCAGCCTGCATCAAATTGGATTCAACTTTCAAGATTTCCACAACAGCAAATATCGGTGCAGCGGCCGCAAGAATGTGAGGGTGGCTAGCCCCCGGATCGTGAAGTATGAGTATCGCGCGGCCACTCGCCGCTTCCACCGTTAAGGACAGCTGAGATGCCACAACTGTGAAGCGCATGCAACGTGCGTAGATCTCGCCTGAAAGCTTCTGCCGCGCTTCAAGGCTGAGTGCTCGTTGGGGTACTCTCCGCTCACGGCGGCTCCGTAGAGAGAGGGTAGCGCGCGGACGGAGAGAGAGAGGGCGCGTAAGGAACTCCAGCGCGACGCGCAGCTATCCTTCGGCATCGCATGATGCAAGCGCGCCCCGCCGTGACTTAAAAGCCGTGAGGCTATCGGCACGGTGGTCTGCGAGAGGGTTCAGTGTTCTCGGAGCCTGTGAATAGACCGTGGTGGTTTCGGGCAGATGCAAAATAGGTTCAGGATAATTAGGGCGGACGGAGCGCTCTGGATCGGATATATGATGAGGTACATCATCGTCCAATCGGCATAGCATATAGGACATACATACATAATTTCGAGGCAGATCGTCGGCCCGCGCCGTAGAGAAACATAATTACAAGGGAATTACAGTCAATCAGCCACGTATTCGAGTGCGATAAGAACGAGCCTGTAAGGTAAATGATGATATGGTACGCCAGTGATAGGTACCGTGATTGGTGGTATGATACGCGGAAATAGAGTAATGTGAAGCAGTGGGCTGCTCAACTCGGAGAATAAATCACGTCGGAGCACCGCGAACGGCGATCAGAGAGTGGGTGCGCTGACGGCGAGTTCGCGTACGTAGGTCCAAACAAGAAGAGCACAAGATGATAATAGTTGCCCGACTATTGACAATAGAGTAGTGTTGGAGCACTGCCGAGATTTGATTAGAGGAGAAACGAAGATGGACAGCCCACGCACACGAGTTAAATATCAAATACTGGGCCCAGGCTGAAAAGCGCGAAGTCGCCGGCGTCCTCATGAAGTGCTTGCACCCGAAGCCGAATCCGGGACACTGTAAACGGTCGGCGAGGTGGTCACCAGATGGATCTGAGATATTGCGTGTTTTGTACTTACCTGACCCCGGGGTCGCGAGCCTTGCGGCCGGTGAATAAAGCTACGATCTTCCGCCCGAATGGGATTCTCAGTTGTTGTAGCTGCCCCATTGCATTGCTGATTTTCCCATTAACCTGAGTCTTCCTCTTCTGGATCTGTTCGACGAGTACCGGATCGTTCTCGGTCAAAACCTGTTGATCCATCCGGCGGATTGCTTGCTGCTGATCCGCCACTTGTTTATCCAAAAGCTGCTTGAGCCGCGTCCCGGCTGCCGTCTCGTTATATTTCTTCTTGTCGTCGACGATCTCCCGCGAAACCAGGACATCGTCAGTGGATTGGGGCAGCGCGCCGATGAGTCCCCAAGCAGAGGCTTTCGAGTCCTTGAAGCGCTGTATCGCGCAGCCTTCGCTTATCATATCCTTCCAATATTTGTCCACCAGCTCTTTTTCTCGCCGCTCGCCGGTGTCTTGCTGAACTTGGCTCCACATGGTGGTACCGAGGATGACGCGGGGCATGGCAGCCTGTCCGCATAGGCTGGCAAATAGTTTCAGATTCTTCAAAGGCGAACCAGCCATTCGGTTGTCGGAGACACGGTGCAGGAAGACGATGGCCGATATGGGGACATTTTGCTTATATCTACTGCCTGGTGAGTGATCTATAGATGGGTATTCAGGTCAAGCTTACACTTTCACAAAGAAGTCAGAAATTTGCATCAATATTTCAATATCCGATTTATACGTGTCGTCAAAGCCAGGGGTATCGACGAGGGTGACGGTGCCTCCGTCAGGGTGCCTACACATGACAGCTCGGATTTCTTCTGTTTCTGATACCAAGCTGTGTCCGATAGCTTCTCCGCTTCCCTCTGCCGCATAGTTGATAAACTCGAGGCGCGACGTCAGCTGGCAGTCGAATTCACGAACGAAGAAGCGGACATACAGTGCTCTTGCCTGCTCCGGTTGAACCCATTACTCTAACGCCACGCATCTGTATTGACATTGAAAGCTCGGAACGAGGTCGATCACTCACACTACAATCCTCTCATGCTGAGAGCCCGATTGCTACACAATCAATATCAATGATCCGAATCGTGTGTGGTCCAAGCTCCAGCTCACTTTTCGGGCTTTAGGAACCCTTATGGATAGCCATGTGAGTCTAGATCGACAAAGTGTAGTTTCGTAGCTCACATGTCGTTTTAATGCTTTAGCTTGAATAGATACTGACTGCGTCAAGTTGGAAGCCGAGGTTCTCAAGGTGCAGGAGTGATGGGAGGAGAGGATGAAAGCTTCAAGTACATAGCTTATCCACGACTGCACAACGTGTTGCTAAATGAATTGATCTGTTTCCGATTGAACGCGTCAAATGAACCTCGTGTCCGTGCGTGAAGTGGTTTGGCCATAGTAGTGTGGGTAAATTTAGTCAAAGTCTGTTACAAAGATTCAGAACTACCAAAAACGTCATACACGTGGCAGGCTCAAGTTGAGCAACTTGGCATTCCTATTTGTACCATTTCTTCAAACGGTTATTTGTTTTCTAACTCTGAAGGGCTACCACTCTACATACAAAGAATCTCCAGGCTCGAAGCACTGGCAGTACAACCGAGTATGCACTGTTCAAGCAGCTCCCTCTGTGCGGTGATCGGGCCGAACTCGGCTCCAAAGGTGGTCGACGATATCTGACAGGCTGAATGAATCTGAAAGAAACACCATGGGCAGCTCGATTCTGACGGCCCGTGAGTTGTGATCCGTGGTCCGACGCCCTACGCGTGTCGCAATCTGCCCTGCGAGTTGCGTAAACGCAATGGAATCGACGCCGTAATCGGCCAAAGTTGCAGTCATTTCTGCAAGAATGTTTTATTCAAAAGGTTGGATATTAGTGCAAGAGGTATATACGTACCAAGATCGCTCCTATCAAGCTCAAGAACATCGCGTAGAGCTTCTGATAACACACGCTCCATAGCCATAGCCGAGTCAATAATTCCTTCATCTCCAATTTCATCTGGAGCTGGTTCATCCAATCCGGCGACTGTATTGGCCCAGAGCGGGTCCTGCAAGATACCCGAACTCTTAAACAGCTGCTTCAAGTCGAGGTCTGCAATAACCTGCACTGGCGAACGGATTCCGGCCTCAAGAGCACGCATGATCAACGGAATACCCTCGCTATGTCTCATGATCGGCACGTCATCTTGCAAATGATCTGTCATTGTCGATTCCCAGGCGCCGAGCTGGAATGAGGTTCCTGGTAGCCCAAGCCCAGTTCGGTACGCAGCGAGAGCATCAAGGAACGAATTGGCTGCGACGTACGCCGCCTGGCCACGGTTCCCTAGCGGGACGCTGCATGCCATTAGCATGCAGGGTTGATCGTTACAGCGTGGTTGGTTGATTTGCTTACCTGATACTGCTCAGAAGTACGAATGAATCTAGTTTGAGATTGAGCTGCTGGCTAGCGAGATGAAGATTCCAGCCGCCAGAAATCTTAGGTGTGAGCACTTCGGTTAGCGCATTGTCATCTAGCTTGCTGATAACGACGTCCTTGATTACACCGGCGGTGTGAATAACTGCAGAAATGTGCCCTAGCCTTTGCTGGATGCTCTTGAGTGCGTCAACTAGAGACGAGAGATCTGATAGGTCGACTTGAGAGTAATCAATAGGGAATTCGGGAAATCCCTTTTGCAACTCCAACAAATCGTCGGTAATCTGATGGGCAGTGAGTGAGTGGACTCGGAGAGCTAGAGCGATGAGATTATTCGGACCTTCTTCTCTGTACTTCTTGCCCTTCCGAGAAACACAACGGCTGTAGGTACCGGCGTACGGAAACCGAGAACAAGCGCTTTACCTATACTGCCCATCCCAGTAATCACCACCACCCCATGTGCGTGTTTGGCGTTGGTAACAAGAGTGTCAACTTCGATTGGTCGAAGGATTGGGGTATAGCGTGTCAGAGTCTCGATCTCGTCACGCCTGTAGCTAACTATAGAGTCACATTGCTCTGCAGATTGCTTGCGCGAGGATAACTCTGCCTGAATGAGTGTTGCCTCATCTATCGCAGGACCCGAAGGTGGTAGATCTAACCCCCACACAGTGTCTGCGCCCAGACCGCACTCTCGTCTCCAAACGCTCAGGAGCCCATTGAACAAACTGGTCAATGTGAAAGGCGGAAGCGATGCATTCGGCACCTGGGCAGTGTGATCGAAGGCAATTGCGTCGGAAGAAAGCAGGACCAATCCATTGATGGACCCTATGCGTTGAATGAGGCACTTCAGCACTGCGATGAGATTGATGCATAAATTTTGAGCATCACTGATCTTCAGCAGCTTGACGTCTCTCGTATCAAGGATAATTAGAACGTCTTCCGAGTTGTAATTTTGTAGTTCTGTAAGCAGAGGGCAAGTGAGATCGAAATGCACCGTTTTTCGAGAGAGTTGCGACAGATTATGGTCGGCAGATCGCGAACCAATGTTGAAGATCAATAGCAGCTGATATATAGGTTTGATGGTGCACGGAGGAAGCAAGCGCGGAATCCACGAATAACTAAGCCAGTGTCGCGATCTATGCAGAAACTTTGCTTCGAATGGTATCCACGCCGCGCTGTACCTTTTGCAGGAAACGAGAAGATCCCCAGCATCAGACAAGACCTGGAATGATGTTGACATGAGATGTCCATTGCGCTCGCGATTAATGGGGAGCTGATAACGGCAAGTGATGTTGGCAGGCAAATCGTTGACATGCATGACGAATTCCGAGAGTGATGAGGGGAGAAATGCCCCCTCCACCGGGCCGGAGGCTTCTGGAGCGGCGCCTCGGTTCAAAGCGCCGAACATGTGCAGGCATGCATCCAAAAGGCGGATTCGATCGAGAGATGGGTCCATATTTTGACCTAGGTTGATTATACCATCGACGTGATCGTCGAAGAACACCAATCGCCGTAAGTTTTGGAACAACGGGAGGAAGGTGACATGTTTGAAATACGAGTATACTTCGGATTGATCCAGGATCTGACTGGGTACGTTGTCTTCGTGCAATGTGCTTATTCCATTGATTTCGAGTCTGATGTTCCTCGGCATGAGGGTCCCTGAACAAATGCGCTCTGAGGAGCCATCTTCGTGTGACACAACAAAACTAGAGCCGGAAATGCTCAAGTGTATCGCTGTATCTGCGGCGTGTACCACCAAGGGCTTGTGGAACTGAATGTAATGCACTGCGAAAGAGGATGGATGCGCAGGCGATAAAGCGGTAAAAGCCGCCAGAGCAGCCCCCGGAAGTACGCGATGGCCTTGTATACGATGATCGTCAAGAAGATCGTAAAGGGCCTTTCCTATAATCCAAGTATCTGCTCCCGAAGAGCTGGAGCTCGTAGCGGCAGAATGGTTTCCATATCTGGAATTTCGAGACGGAATCACTGTGGGATAGTGGCGCTGTCGCTGCCATGGGTAGGTTGGTATTGCAATCTTCGAGAACTGGTAGCGTCGTTGAGAGTGAAAACTAGAGAAATCAGGTGTGACATTGTTTTGGAATAGGATTGATATTGCGGTGATCATGGAACGGTCTTGATCTTTTCCTTTCTTTCCACAAAGAGCCAGACTGGTCGTTTGGCTGCCAGGCGGTAGAGATCGTAGGGCAGAGCGAATGGTAGGTTGAGGCCCGATATCCAGAATGATACTTGGTACCTTTTCGTGCTGAATCAAATCGACTGTGTGAGCAAATCGGACCGGATTCTTGGCGTGGTCCAGCTATTTAAGAAATTAGCTAGGATTATGAGAAATCAATAGAGACAGCTTACCCAATATAATGAATCAAGAATGGTGGTCCCAGTGAGACATGCTACTTGGGAGGTGGAGTAGTACGGAAGCTTAGGACCTCGAAGTTGTGAACTATGCTGCTGAAGCCACTGGGAAAATGGTTCAAGATGAGTGGAGATGAGGGGACTATGGAAGGCTGGGAAAATGTTAGATCGTCAAGAGTAAAGAACTTGTCGCTCACCTTGATCAACGTTCAGCTTTTCAGCCATCATTCCTCTGCTTTTGAAAGATTGGACGAGCAACTCCACGGCCGAGTTTATTCCCGACACGACGTGACTATTGTTTGAGTTATGAACAGCAACAACGACTTGTTTACGAAGGTGGAGATCATCGATCATTTGTTCAATAGCTTCCAAAGTAGCAGAGACAGCAGCCATTGATGCAGATTCCCCAGGTTTTGGCCGCATTGAATTTGCTCGAGAAATCACTAGATGTAAGCCGGTACTCAGATCCATAGCTTCGCTGGCCACTTTGAACGAGATCAAAACCCTATACTCCATCAAATAATACGAACTCACCTGCTGCGGCAATTTCGCCAATGCTATGCCCTAGTACCGCATCTGGGAGTATCGCCAGACCTTTGAGCCATTGGAAAACGGAATACTGATAGACAAATATGCAAACTTGCGCGTGCCGACTTTCATCAATATCAAGGCCGGGGGGTGCCGTAGAGTCGAGCAGAAAGGAGATCACAGAAAATCCAGCAATTTCGGAAGCCAGCTCAGCCACGCGTGTCAAGATATATTTGAAGTCTAAATTTGCCTGCGCGAGTTCACGGGCCATTCCTTGGTATTGGGAGCCCTGCCCGGGGAATCCAAAGACGAGTCGCGGCCGAGTGGGCTTTGAGTGTGGAAGAGAAGATGCAGCCTTCAATCGGTTGATCAAATCCTGCATGTCTTTCGGAACACACGCAAATCTGTACCTGTAGTGTTCGCGGCTGGATGTGGTGGTATAGCAGACATCATGGAACGTCTCGGGAGGCCGTTTGCAACAATATTCGAGATATTGATTGGTATATGCTTGTAGTCCTTGAGATGTCTTAGCGCTGATTGCAAACATAGCGCATAAATTTCCAGCGGAAATTGGTGTACATGCTCTTGGGAGTTCCGGAATGCCTTCTAGCACCGCCCCGGCAATCGTTCCCGCAAACCCGTAAGCACTGCACGACATTAGCGGCAGATTGAGTTGACAGAAGAAAAAATACAGACAGCACCATTGCATGTCCAGGTTCGCTTTTGTTAGGCTTCAGTGGTGTATTTCTCCATGGGACAATCAATGGAACCGATCCGCAATTGATCTCGGGGTTCAAGTTGTCGCCAGAGAGATGTACCAATCCAGGAACCATGTGATACTTGAATGAGAGCAGTGCCTTGACAATACCGACAAGGCCCGCAGCACTCTCGGTGTGACCCACACAAGTTTTGGATGCACCGATAATGAGAGGATCAAACGAGCTGTGAGATGAGTCGAATACCTCGCAGATACCCTGCATTTCGAGCAGATCACCTATCTTTGTACCAGTTCCATGGGCCTCAACAAACCTGGCTGGATTAGTAGTTGTTATATTGAAACACAAATGGCCTTACTGTATTTTGGATGGTGAAAGTGATGATTTCTTCAAGAGGTGTCGCTGCAAAGAAATTTGGGCTTGTACGTTAGGAGCTACCAGCCCCTGTGATCTCCCGTTGTGCTGCACTGCACTTGCTTTGATAACGCCTAAAATTCGATCTTTATCTCGTAGGGCCGCGGCTCGTGCCTTAATGATGAAGGCGACCGCGCCCTCAGAAGGAGCATAGCCATCTGCGTCCTTGCTGAATGTTGCACATCTACCTTGTGGAGACGCCATTTGTTGAGCGGAAAGAAAGGCAAATTTGCCTGGCCTAAATAAGAAATCAGCTATATCTCTAAACTCCTGGATGGTACATTGCTAACCACACATGTGTGTTTACGCCACATACAATGGCGCTCTCGCCCTCGCCAGACTGCAAGTGTCGGACTGCTATTTACAAGTAATATCATACCGATCAGCGGGCTAAGCGATAGGCCAAATGGACTAGCATTACCGTAATTGAGAGCGACCAGTCCTCCGCTGCATGCAGTATCGACGGTAACCGAAGGTCCATGAATGTCGAGGAAGCTATTTATGGGTGAAAATGCGAGACTATAGTGAGATATTAATTTGCTTACTAGCTTAGCCGACCGCTTGCAGTACTAATGGCCGAACCCGTCCCACTGAACCTGTTGCAAGCTGTTCGTGCATATGTTAGATGAGGTCCATCGCGCAGGATCATAGAAGCTACCATCAAACCCGGACTGTAAATGTAGAAGTTGACTATATCCCTCATCAGGCCCAGTGGCGACGAAAACGGCTATGTCGGTTCCCCTCACACGCGCGATGGGGATATTAGCATCTTCCAAAGCATCCAGGGCGACTTCCATTGTCAATCGGACGGCAGGAGAAATCATAAGCGCTTCCGGTTCCGTGATGCCAAAGAAAGCATTGTCGAAACTGTGACTATTGACGAAACCTGCGCGTTCAAAGAGTATGTCACCAGGCTTTGGCGAGCCTGATGGACGGAATGAGTCTTGATCCCACCTATCCCTCGGTGTTGGGGTGAGAATGTCGTCTCTTCTCTGGACCAAAGCGTCCCAAAATAGATCCGGAGTGTTGAGACCTCCTGGAAGGCGGAGGGCCTGTCCAACGATGACAACATCGTCGCCACTTGCAGTAGGAGGCGACATGAGGGAAGAGTTTGAAATGACCGAATGTGGCGCAGCCGATGTCTCCAGCTGCTGCGCAATGAAGCTCGTGAGTTGTTGTAAGTCGACATATACGTGGCACGAATTGGAGGGAAGTTGCAAATGGGGAGAGAAGGCGCTGTTGAGACGGGTTATAATGGTAATAGCGCAAGCCGAGTCCATGCCCAGCTGTTGAGAGAATTAACGCAATCCAGATA
Organism: Athelia sp. TMB; assembly: GCA_014898675.1. Classification (NCBI taxonomy): domain Eukaryota; kingdom Fungi; phylum Basidiomycota; class Agaricomycetes; order Atheliales; family Atheliaceae; genus Athelia; species Athelia sp. TMB. The sequence continues at coordinate 2,651 of JACXVL010000808.1, read as the reverse complement.
AGACAGATAGTGGGACGTACCTCTGCAAATGTGCAGTCTTGATTCTCCCGGAGAAAATCGTCATCGATTGATAAACATCTCGAAACCACCCTTGAGACCGTAGATGCTACACCATTTATGCCGGATCTTGACGACAGTATGGTATCGCTAGCTCTTATTGTTTCGATTAATCTCGCCTTGTATAGATCCCCCATCTTCTTGCGAAAAATAGCCTTTTTCCTTGTCAGCGGAAGCGCTTCTCCCCGATTCAGAACCAATATTCTAGACCACGCAATCCGTAAGGGAGGTGCGAGGTCACGGTTGGCCCGCCCCACAGCCGCGTGAACCTCTTCCATGATCGCCTCACGCTCGAATCCATCACTAGGTTCTACGACAACGCACACGAAGCGTGCTGGCCCATCCCCAAATGTATCTCC
>JACXVL010000807.1:7500-12500 GCA_014898675.1 Athelia sp. TMB | reverse complement strand
TTCATTTCTGTACTGGTTGCATCGAGTGTGGACCTCAGTAGCTTGACCCATTGCAGCCCAGAACCTTAACGGTCCTGACTCAGGGTATTTGTTCAAGCCCTTAAGAAGTTCGGCTTCCCACCTTATATTGGTGGTTACCCATGTCTTTTTGAGGTTTTTGAAGGGATTGTCTGAGAGCATCTTGAGCCAGGTTTTAACACCGTTGGTTAATGTAACCTTTGCGTTTAGGCGCGCACGGAGCGCATTGCCCTCTTCCACCATGGTGGGGAGACCTAATTCGTAACTCAAAACAAACGACTCATGTACGTTAGAACGACTTGAGTTTCCCATTGATAGCTTTAGTGCCTTGTTTGTTACCCTTTGTATCGGGGCAGCATTAAGACTCTTATAACCCAACCACTCAGAACCATATGTCATGATTGGCATCAGTTGTGTGCGGATTAGAGCAGCTTTCACTGGCAGAGGCCAGTGAGGGTCCCTTAGCAGAGGACGAAGCGAGTTTAAGACCGCTTCACCCTTTGCTGCCTGCGTCTTCGCAAAGGCTATCTCATTGCCTTCCGAATTCCTATCAAAGGGCAGGTTGGTTCCCATTTCAATTCCAAGGTACTTATAAGAAAGCACTTTTGGAATTTCACCATCTGGACACGTGTAAGTGGCCGCTACGTGTGTCGCTTCATCTTCAGCATTATCGCCAAAGAACATGACACCCGATTTCTGGAGCCCAAGCTCCATTCCCCATTTTTTCCCCCATTCGTACACGTTGGTGCAGAACTTCTGCGCGGATTCGGAACTTTCCTCTAAGCCAATGAGGTCATCCGCATACATACCACCGTTGCATCTCTTGTTCATGCCGGGCACAGAGACCCCACCACCCGAACTTTCTTCAAGCAGCGCATTCACAAAAAGAATGAAGAGCAGAGGCGACAAGGGACAACCCTGACGCGTGCCACGTTTCATTCCGAATCTGCGAGTGGTTCTACCACCCGCCAGTACAGTCATTCGGGAGTTTCTGTACATGTGTTTGATAAGTGCAAGGAACTTGCCACGTACACCAATGTGATCTAAGACCTTGTAAAGGGCCTCATGGTGTACCTTATCAAAGGCTTTCTTGAAGTCAATAAAGACAGCAAAGGTGGATTTCCCGGCGATATGACGCCTTCGAGACACTTCAGCTATGGCTATAAACTGAGCGACTGCCTCCTCTTTCCTTCGAAAGCCAGATTGTTCCGGTACCAAGATATTTTCTGTGGCTTTGTAAAGCCTGTCAGCCATAAGGTTGAGAAGCACTTTGAGTGCTACAGATATTAAACTGATCCCACGGTAGTTAACCATTAATTCGGGATTCCCAGTTTTGAGGAGATTGGCAATATAAACCTCATTCCACATGTCGGGCAGTTGTTCTTGACGCCACACAAGCAACAGGATAGGATAGAAAGCCTTTCCCATTGGTGTGAGGGGTACCATTGGAAGGTTATCTTCCGCAAGTGAGAATCGCACATTTTCTGGTCGTGTCATCCCTGGGTTTCGCACCAGGACTTCGGCCATGCACTCTTCGTTGAGCATCTCCTTCAATACGTTGACATGGACATTATCGTTCATGTTTACCGCAGTGTTGCGCTTCATCCTTCGGATAGAAAGTAGAATTCCTCTCCATGTCAGGTCAGCGTTCAAGGCGTTTAATGCCTCTTTGGGAGCTCCAATATTGATGTTTGCCCAGTGTTCCGCATTTTGCGAAGGTCCTGGATTCTCATTAGCGAGACGGTCATAGTGATCAGCAACGGCTTCTAATATATCTTCAGTGTCAACACATAGTACCCCGTCCTTATCCTGTACGGGCTGTAACGCTTCCGTATGTCCACCATGTCCAGTCAGGTTCCGCAAGCGGGCCCATACAGTCTTATAATCATCACCTCTAATATCACGACAGGTATACGCAATATTTTTGATATGCTGTTTCTTTTGCCATTCGTCACGCGCAGCTTTATATTTCCGCTCGGTTTTTGACGCACGACGTACTACCGCAACAGAGGGGATTTTGCCTGGTTTTACTGTCCTGGCAAGTCTCTCAGCGGCCTCATCCCTTCTTTTTAATAGAGTGACAAGTTTCCTCGGGAATCGAGGTTTCCCTTGTAATTTGAGTGTCTGCACTCCCAGTTTTTTGGTGACCTTGTTCATAACATCTATAAATGTCTGAGTCACCTTCGTCGAGTCCTCGTTACTTTCATATTCCATAACATCCAATGACGCCCATCGGTTGCTATGTACGATTTCACGAGCATGACGTTTGATCGCATCAGTGTCATATCTCCATCTCTGTACGGGGGGTAATTCGTTTTTGACGACTGTACGGAAGCGGGAAATAAGTGGACGGTGGTCACTGATTCCATAATTGCGATACACCCTTGGTTTGCGCAGCAACCTCTTAGAGGCCGCGTTGATTACCATATGATCAATGGCACTGGGTGCAGTGTTAGTTGGAAACCTGGATAGAGCAGAGCCGGCCACCTTAAAGACGTGTAGGGTCGTAAGGTCGGTCTTCAGTTCTTTGGACAATGGTCCAGTATCCATGTTCCAATCGCCTAATATGATCACGGGTGCGTTTGGTGAGTCGGTCAGAATTTTCTTGTTTAATTCAAGAATCCTTCGTATATTTTCGCGACGCTTGCGTCGGAAGTTCCCTCCTGAAGGAAGGTAAAGGGCAATTACGTGGAGGGATTGCTGTCCTTTACCTAGTCCATTGACCTTAATATGAATGTATGAGCGGTCTACCCGCCCAACTTCATAAGACGATAGATGATTCTTCACAAGCAGAGTCTGGCCTCTAAAGCCTTCTTCCCAGTGTTGCGTATACGAGGTATATCCCACCATATTAACATGGTAGTTGCGCTTAGAGCACAGGGTTTCCTGTAGTGCACATATACTTATTTGTTCATCCATCAGGAGCTTTTCGACTTCAGCCTTTTTTGAGGCCAAGCCATTGACGTTCAGGGTCATTATTGAGTCCATCCAGTCCGGCTCCATCACCGGTTCCGGCACATCACGTGCCGGGCGATCTCTCCATGCTTTCCATAGATCCAATCGCCATTTGCTGACAGGTCTGAGTCGCCATTGGCTACCCTTCACCATCTCAGCTTTTAAAGCCTTTACAAATTTAGGTGTCCTCTCGATCGTCATGGAACGAACGGTACGTTTTAGCCCGGATGAAACCGCAGCAGTTACGTACAGATCTACCCTTACGGGTCTATCTTTCGGATTAACCTTTTTGATCGATATGATGCCTTGAAACATCTCGGGGTTTAAACATGCTCGCAGTTCGTCGTAGATGTCCTTTACAGAACAAGTACCTGTGTTAAACAGTACGAACCGCTCACATCCCTTCAGTCGATCTTTTTTCTTTTGTGGTTCTGAGTCCACGTGTGAGCTTCCCCTGATATTGTTTACTGACGGAATAATGGACGCGCGCTCAGTAAGACTTATTCCATTATCCAGTCGGGTGCCCGAGTTTGAGTTTGAATAATGCATAGGTGTTATATCAGATAAAGTGCTAAGTTTCAGAGGACGCCTCCACACAGATGTATACAAGTCAGCCGGGCGGCCGCGAGCAACGTCCATGCTTAAACCCTCTTACGCCACCACAACGTATATCCCTTCGTATCAGTATGGCGCGTTTATTGCTTGTCCCGGTTGGAGTCGGTCGTTATCAGGTTCTGAGTCCAGCCCTAGATTTCCTTTTAACTGTCGCTGTACCAGTAGCCAACATCACTAGGCAGATATACGCCAACACACCTCGTAAGGTGTGGACTACCCCCTGAACCAAGTCCGTCAATTCCTAAGTGTTAGAGCGTAGTCGAGTCAGTGCGATCCAGATTTTAATTCTGATTCGCACGTGACTCTGATTTAGACCTATCTCAAACTTCGGGTGCGATGGCATGTAAGCGTTTCAAATTTTAAAGTCATTCGAACCATGGCGAGTCTATCTTAATTAAATCAAGCTTAGAGTCACATGACTTTGTTGACATTTGAAAAGTTAAACATTAATGTAAGTCCAAAGCACAAAAGTAGAGTAGGTAGAAGAGTATTATCAATCTTTGTAAGGAATATGACTACTGCTCAATCTTGACCTTCTTCTGCTTACTGCCCCCACCCCTCTCATTCTTCCTCTTGTTGGGATTTGGCTTTTCAGTTTTGATCCCACCCTTCTTGCCATCCATGGAGGCAACTTTGCCCTGCAAATCAGAGATCTGCCTGGCCTGCTGCTCCACTTTCTGCACCAAGTCCCTCACTGTGGATTGCAAGTCCAAGTCAGTGGGTGCATCAGTCCACTCATATTCATCACTTTTAACAGTGATGGGTCTGAGTTTGGACTTCTGCCTCTGCTGATTGATAGCAATCAAGCTGAGGCAGGCACCTGGGACATGGTTGTCCTGGTTGCACAGGCAGAAGAAGCATCTCTGTAAAAGATGCATCAGTACAAATTCATTCAAGTATAAATTAAAAGAGTGTACTCACTTTGTGCTTGGTTAAGACAGTGTTTATCTGCCCCAATTCCACCATCATAAATGACAAGTGGATGGTGGGGCCCTGCCAGGTTGCATGGGTAGCATCCTTGAGTCCAGAGACTCTGAAACCCATGAGGTTCTCTCTGTTAAGGGGATTAACAGTGGTCAGTATAAGCTATAGATGTGACAAATCATTAATGACTCACCCAATCTTCCAAGCCTCAGCTCCATCAGCTCCAAGAGACATAAGTTTCCTGAGCATGGCTGATACCAAGTCCTGCTGCTGATGACCAACAGGGAATTCCCACTGCCAGTAATTGGCAGCTTCAAAACCCTGCCTGTCACAGGGAGGAAGAGGTATAGACCTCACAGGGTTGATGCACTATCAAATTCAAGAGTGAATCAGCATCATCCAGTGTAAATGAAAATGAAAATGAAACACTCACTTTATAAGGCACATTGGTGCCAGGGGTGAATTTGAGTATGTGCTGGTACTTGTGA
>JACXVL010000806.1:0-10492 GCA_014898675.1 Athelia sp. TMB | reverse complement strand
GGGGGGTGGAGAAGAATAGGCTGACTCGTGTTTGCAGAGGCTTGAGCGATCTCAAATGTCCCGGGCGTCTTCGTGTCTACGTATCAGCAGATGCTAGTCAGACTAACGCTGTGTGCTTACAATGAAATCGCCATATGCCCATCCGGGAATGCTCGTATTAAGGTTAATGGCCTCGATGTATCTATTTTTGGTCAGCGATGCAGCTGCAAGAAGAATAGTCATGTACGGACATGGAAGGGTAGACAATGGTACAGGATTGCGACCATACAGACCATCTAGACAGGCAGCTCAGCGCATGAAATTGCATAGAAATTAGCAGTACTGACGTTTGCCAAGTGGCATTCTGGCACGCGGCGCATGCAGCAGTCATTGCATATGCAACAGTGGAGCATTGGCAGTCGTTAACGGAGCTGCCTTCGGGACCTTCATAAAACTGCGTAGGGTTAATTGCAATAATGTTCCACTCTTATGACAACGCCCGTCGGTCAGCATACAGCGACAGCCAGGAGCACGAACCGACTTACGTCCATGGTTACAAGCAGCTCCTAGGTATGCCGCAACTAAGCAGGGGCTTTGTTGCATGTCATTATAGCTCTATGACACCCCGTAAGCTCTACGATAAGATCAGCTACCAGGGGTGCCCATACCCATGACTGATCCTGTATGCAGGTTGCGTTTGTCGTAGCCTGAGCGAGTGCGCTCGAAACGAAGCCCAGGAGCAGAGCAGCGGTCGCGAAAATCATACCTGGCCTGGATGCGAGGTGGTGGCCGCTAGTGAAGAAGTCGCAAGGAACAACCGGACAGCCTGCGACATATGCCGGTGCACAGCTGAACTCAAAGGCACGCGGCTACGGGCGCTTCGGTGGCCGCTTTATTATCCCGTGATGTTCGCCGCGAACGCATCTTTTGGCAACCAATATCTTACAAGATTACGATACACTCTCAGTCATCCATCTTGAAATCCTGAGCAGAGGATGTTGTTTTTATGGGCAAAACCCAGGGACGCAGAGGGGCACTGCAACGCATGTTGATGATGGGCGCTGAAACGCCCTACTGGGTGAGGCTGTGCGGTACATTAGTCACCCGGCTGTGCACCCGCCATCTCCGAGCTTTTAATCGGTCTACTAACAAACCACCGAGAGTGATAAATTCCCAAAGTAGCATAGATTCGGTCAGGAGTCAGGAGACATTAGATACAGAACACTGTCCAGCTCGTGCCGAGCCGCTTAAATTTCAGGCATCCCAGAGTATCTCCCAGGCTGCGGAGCACCGTTTGCATATCCAGAGTGCGAAGTCTGGATGGTGGGGGTAGGAGCCGACGGCGGGTAAGTAGACGGGTCAGTGGGGTCCTGCAACAGTATCACAATTAATGTCAGAAGCAAATGAGATAACAGCAAACACACATATGGCTTGTATGGCTGAGGGCTGTAAGGCTGCTGCTGGAAGCTCAGCGGAGGCGGCGAGTTGGTCGTGTGGGTCATTTGCGACTTGGCACCGTATGGTTCGACCGACGATGCTGCATCGCGGTGGCCGCGCCTCATGAAATACGCAATTAAACCTGCGACAATGGCAAGGCCAGCCAAGCCACCAACAACTCCGCCCGCAATGGGTCCCGCATTAGATTTATGGGAGACGGCGCCCGCTGGTGGGGTCTGGGTAGGGCCCGGACCCACAGTCACAATGGAGGTCGAAATTGGCGCAGATTGAGACGTGACTGTGGGTGCGGCGGCACTGGCTGTCGTAGATGTTGAGAAGGTTGATTGCACTGGAGGGCTGGACTCAGGTGCAGCTGGAAAATATATCAGCAACTTGCCTAAGCCTATCGAAATGTGTACGCACAGACATCCGCTAGGGCCGCTGTGACGTTGAATGACCCTGTTATGTTGACTGAAAGGTAAGCCCACGCCGGGATGGAGGTGTTCTGCGGAATCGTCTCCGGGTAGCTATGCGTAGGAGGTCAGGAAATTACAGGAAAGATGGTTGGTGCACTCACGTGTAGCTGAGGGGCACGGTAGAGCAATTGCTGGTCCATTCACCCCATCTAAAAGGAACATTGGTATGTGAGAGCAGAATTAAGATATAACAGACTCACGTGGCGGTTGTGCCGTTCTGGCAAATGCCACAAGCTTGGAACAGACTGTATGTGACCGTATTGCACTGGATTCGGGATTGACATTAAGCGCCGATGATATAGACAAGGACATACCATGCATGGGCTTCGACTAGACGCGTCCGGACCTGCAGCTTTATTATAGATTTGGAACATAAATAGAACCGTTGGATATCAAACCTGGGTAGTAGTAATCCTGATAGCAACACATGAGAAACAAAAAGCAGCGCGGAAACAAAAACAACGCGTACATAGCCCTGCAGATTCGTGATGCTCCAATCTATTCGAAAGATGTCAACTTCAATGTGATTGAGGCGCCGTTTAGTATACAAACCTCCTCCGCAGACGTCCTGGGCATAGAGAGCAACAGCACATGGGTTTTGGCCCAGTGTATTGTCCATCTAATTATCTGTGGTGAGTCACCTGAGCACCTAAATTGCTTGAAGGACCCACCCAACTGTACTTCGCTAGACATGTCGGGTACGTGGAAATCGACAGTACCGAAGGGACAGATGCAAGGACGGTCGCGAAGACGCTGAGGAAGAGAGTTCCGCCTGGCATGGTGGTGGTCTTGAGCAGAGGGACGCGAGGAATAATAACTTAGAAAGTGGGCGCTGTTGAAATGAGCTCTGAAAGCTGCCGTGCCCTGACCTTGGCACGTGTGGGAACTGTAACTGATCGGTGAAAATTAGATGATAGTAGATCAGCTGTCTGATTCAGACTTGAGCACGCTTGAACTTGAACCCCTTGTACATGTAGGCACATACACTTTGCAGTGATAGCCAAGCAGCAACCAAGATTGCGAAGGGAAGGACTAGACCAAGCAATGAGGCTTCAATGAAGTCTTGGCCATGCTTTAGCCTGCTTCACCTGGCATCTGCGTGTTTTTGCTTCCGACATGCTCTAAATCAAGCTGATTCCGAGGCACTGGTTTCTTCGTTACGAACAGCTGCACCTATATCTGTAACGTCCATCTACTCATAATGACCAAAATACAATATAAATGTTTACAGCCCGGGAAAGACTTCAAAGGCCGCGATGGATTTGATGAATTACCTGAAGAACACATTTTGTGACTCGGTGACTTATTGATGCTAGGGTAGATGCTATCTTGCTGTATCTGAAGGATTCTGATAGGTCCCGGTAATCAATCAATGCTGTGAGTGAGCTGGAATGATAGTTGAGGGGAAGGACCTGGAAGGACACACTTGGGAGTTGGGACACACCTGTAAATTGGTATAGCCCATTTGTGATCCGAAGCCCCCCTCGCTCACGTGAACGACTGTAGAAGCTCGAAATTGAGATGGGTATTGTTTCTCGGCCACAGCCTCGGCGATTGAGCCGAAGCAGGAACTAGGCAAGGTCAGGCAACTTGAAGGTCTCGGTTCTCGCCAGGAACGTCGAACCATGGCCGAGCGCTGCTAAGTGAGGCGCTTACGCTATGAACACGGCTGAAGCAGGCCGAAGCAACAGATATTCAGTACTACATATTCAGTATCCGTGAGCGATAAGACTCCAAGATCCAGCTTCCCAGAGAGCGTCGCCGTCCCTACATGTACCATGCTCACTATCACTGCAGTCTTTGTGAGCGAATAGTAATATCAGACTTGTATTTTGATTATAGCCGTCAAACGTTCAAAAAAAGAGTAGCACTGGCAAAGGATGGATCCCATGATGTGGCGAGCAGCAGTGGCGAATGGCATGGAGTATAAAATGGCGAGAGCATTGGGACAATCGAAGCAACTGTCGCTGGTACACAGTTATTGCGCGAAACCCGGCAGAAACGCTTCTGGGTCTGCAATAGAGTGTCGTTGGCGGCAAGCGTTTAGCATGATTGACAGCTCTAAGTTGCAAGGTGGCAGAAGAAGCAGGGAAGGAATAGGCACTGCGTTGGGAGAGTGTAAACGTGTCCAAGCCCAGAAGAAGAGCACGCGGGTCCATCCCGTCGATTTCTCGTCATGACGGTTCGGTAAGAGAATTGCGTCAGTAAGCGATGTTCGACTAGCACTCGATGAAAGGGAATATCGATGACCCTGATATAAGACACAGGGAATGCGAGGGATGCGGAGGGTAGGAGGGCTACAAGCGCTTAAGAAGTCCCAGAGACGACCGAAAGGCACTGCTTGTGTGTAGATATGAGGCCAAGAATGACGGATATTATGTAGAACTGTACTTCAAGTTTAGATAACGCAGCATGAGGGCTGTCAATGTGCGCAGGCATAGATAGCAGCCATTCATCTATAAAGAGTCACTGCGTGAGAATTGTACAGAGGCTCTGTGGGCTGCCACCTCAGACTCGTAGTGCAAGCGCATGCATTGTGTCTGCATGCATGGAAACAGAAGTAGGCTGTTAGCAATCCAAACACGCAGCACGTGACTTTGAACCTAAAATTTGCAGCTATCGTGAGAAACAATCACACGATCCGGAAATTCGAGTTGAGTGCGTCGAATGAAGGCACAAGCAACGCTCGACCGCCTCAAGATAATCTAATGGCCCCCTCCACCACGTACGTCTACTCTCTTCATGATCTGAATTTACAGGACTAAACTCTTCTATTTGCTATGCTAGCACCCCGACAGTCGCGGTCAGTCTGGGCGTCACAATATCTGTCTATTGAGATCTGAACTATCGCTCTTGCGATCATGTTATATAGGACATCGAGGTCCCGGAGACTTTCCTCAAAAAGCGCAAGCAAAACGAAAAGGCCAGAGAGGAGCGTCTCGCGGCCGCGACCGCAGCCCGCAAGGTGAGCCTCAGCTATCAGTCCCACCCTTTACCTCTGTTACACTTATGATGCATACGATACCATTCGAACGACGGCTAGCGGAGACTCGTTTCTGCTGTGTTGCCTTCAATTAACCATCTTTCGGGACTGATCTTCACCATTTCACCATTCATTGCTTCTTTTTGTTTGCAACGGATACTGACCTGTCGCAATCTTTCTTAGGCTCAAAAGGCGAAGCGAAAGGTCATCTTCAAGCGGGCAGAGACATATGTGAAGGAGTACCTTTCAAAGGAGAAGGATGAGATCAAACTTAAGCGATCTGCGCGTGCGGCCGGCGATTTCTACGTCCCAGCGCAACCGAAGGTTTACTTTGTCGTCCGTATTCGTGGGTATGTCTGCCGCTGCGTGCCTTCCTTGGAGCACAGACTGACGACGGGGCAGTATCAACGAGATTGCGCCCAAACCCCGCAAAATCCTTCAACTCTTACGTCTCCTGCAGATCAACAACGGCGTGTTCGTTAAGGTCACAAAGGCAACTCAGCAGATGCTCCGTCTCGTCGAGCCTTACATCACATACGGGTGAGATTTCAGCACCCTTCTACCTATTCGATCCTTCCGCTGAAAACAGTTCAGCGAGCCGAATTTGAAGTCCGTTCGTGAGCTGATCTACAAGCGTGGATACGGCAAAGTCAACAAGCAACGCATCCCTCTCACCAACAACGGTGTCATCGAGGAGTCCCTCAAGCTGTACGATATCCTCTCCGTTGAGGACCTCGTTCACGAGATTTTTACTGCCGGACCCAACTTCAAGCAGGTGCGCAAATTTTCAACCAGCTACTTCTCTCCTTCTTTCTTCGAGTCTAACGATCATGGTAGGCATCCAACTTCCTGTGGCCATTCAAACTCTCCAACCCCACTGGTGGCTGGCGGACACGCAAGTTCAAGCACTATGTCCAGGGTGGTGACTTCGGTGACCGGGAAACCAACATCAACAAGCTCATCCGACAGATGAACTGAGTACGTTCGATGAGGTCGTGTTGGGTGTATGTGTAAGGCTGGAGCAGTCTGCTGATTAGTTGGCGGTAATATGTTACATTGGGTATGCATGGCTTCATCTCACTTCTTTGCCAACTGTATCCCACTTGGCTGTGTATGCTCTATGACATCTGCTGCATGAAAATCAAAAACATTTCGAGCATCTGGGCGAGACGAGCTTGAAAAGCAATCTATAAGCTCCGAGCTCGAAATTGCTGTGAGTAGAACATTGTCGCCGGAAACGGCTTCACCTCCAACCATCAGCCACTGAGTTAGAACACTCTTAAGCTTTGCTTTGCCATGTTTTGCGTGGCACATACGCACATCCTCCCAATTTCTGCTTTATCAACTCTCAGGTGCAGATACTTCTCGTCATTGGCATCTTCTCAAAGACTTCAGGGAGAAAGTACGTCACGTACTTAACCTAATCATACTTGCTGTGATCTACCTGCATTGCCTATTCCAGGAACCTTGGGCTCTCTTCAACTTGGAGGCTGAATTCAGTGAAGTATGAAACAGGGCATGAGCGCCTACGCAAGCTTCTATTTCTATGATCTATGCAGGCGATTTATCATCGCCCACTTGGCAGCATCATCAGCTCTTGGATCATAGCCACCGCGCTTTATATTATATAAACACAGTTGCTATCACTGTTGGTTGATATATCCACCACAAGCTTTTCCCAAGGAAACCATCCCCGCTTACAGACGATCTCATCACGTACTGTAATTGAGACATCTCGCGAGGAAGAACTAATTCTTCATCACCGAATCCTGGCCATGGTCTCTTGTTTTCATACTATAGGGTCTTTATTTCGGAAACGCACTCCACCAGTCCAACGGATTATCATAGACATAGATTCGCCATACCCGCAAGTGACATCTGTAGCTCTGATTGATCATGAGCCTTCCACCACTCGAGCCTCCCCGGCCACAGCCTCCTCGGTCACAACCAAATCACCTATACAGCTCCACGAGGCTATGATTGAACATTCACTCGAATCTTCACAAAGTCCCCGGGAAAGCCAGGGACTTGTTACACGAGCCGCCCCCCTCGAAGGAGCTTACCTTGCAAGTCTTCACAAACACCTAAATTGGCAGTCACTCACACACATACAGTCAAGAGCTACGGCGCCGGACACATCACCCACGTGCCCCCTGGTCAGCCATGTATATCGGCCAGACGTGAGTATCTTTCTTAACATCCTATTTCACAATCGTACTCATACCGGCTGTTGATCTTTGCAGAATGTAGAGGATATTTTCCCTGTACATCCGCCAACACAAACCTTTGCTCCCAGCGTAACCAACAGCATTCCAAATTTTCAGCAGGCAAGTCCCGGCCAGTATGGCGGCTACGCAGAGGCTTCTTCTAGTTGAAGCTTATGGAAAGGTCTGCAATGCGAATGTTTGCATTGCTATTTATTCTGCATATTGGATGGAGGGGATTTAAATGGCTCGCATAATATATATCATCTCTGGGGGCTGTCCAGCATTTGGCCTTGCATATTTCTTGATGCGGAACCTTGTCTCATGATTTTTTGTGTATCCAGTACAAAACTACAGGAATCGCTGATCGGAGCCCAATCGAAGCCTTGTATGGCGGTCGGAGAAATCCGAGATGGGGCATCTATGCAAGCGCCCGCCGGGCGCTCTAATTTGCGGTTCCCCCGGTACCGCCATGACATTATCTGACATGCTCGCAGTGCCCGTACGTCTTTCTCAGCTTTGCAGCGTCCGGGGCTCTGCTGAATCACTTGCGGAATAGGAACTCACAAGGGTCCGCTGAACACTGGGTATCTCTAACTGATGGACGCCTCTCGCCAGGTAAACACGCTCCTCAGCACTTTGCGGTAAGCAGCGCTTTCTGCTGAGATTTGGGCATGGCTGATAGACGAATTGCTCGTAACTTAGAGGCGAACAGTTTCGTCACTCCCAGAACGTGCGTAAGGATCGCACACACCTAGGCGCGCCGCACACCCGCACCGGTCCTACTCTTCCTTCTAATCTCTTCTCCCTTCCTTCCGCTTCATTACAACCTGTCTCTACCGAGAATACCGACAACGCAAACCACTCTGCCACACTCCAAACCAATGATTCTGGTATCAATGCGGATGAAATCCATACCACCAATACGAAGGTGGTTGCTGGGCCGGTTCCACGAAGTTGGGCATTACAGGCTGACAAACACAACCAAATTAAACTACAGACAATTGCGATGGAACGACGTTTTGATGCGCTCTCCGTCGTTCTTCCTCGCTTGCCATCTACTCGCCGCATGGACGACGCGAATAGCGCTGCGATACCTCGATTGACTATGCTCTGTCTCCGGATTCTGATCAGCTCCGTATCCGCAGACGACTTCGCGGCAGACGTTGTGCCGCACTTGCCTCCGCACCTTCGGCGCGATATCATGCGATACACAGCCGTGCACGAGCCTCTCACCAGCGCGCAGCTCTACGCGCTGTGTGAGCCAGAGGGCCATGCGGGCGGAGAACTCTTAGTTATTGGGCCGAAGGCACTTCTGCGACCAGATCACTTCCGCAAGACTGCAGCTGGCGCCCAAGGACCATCCGCATTTGATTGGGATCAGAGCCAGCAGTGCTTGAGAGGCAAAGGCGACGACGATGACCAGGCTGATCTGTGGGATGCCTCGGCAGATGAGCGCGCGTGGGACACTCCGCTGCAAACATTTGTCCTCGTTTGCGGCTTCATCTCTACCCAGACGTTGTTGACCATCCCACCAACGCTGACCACCCTTGCACTGATCGCACTCTCCTCTCCTGTGCCCATCCATCGTCTTCCTGACGTGTGCCCCCTCATAGCCACGCTCGACCTTTCGAATAATCCGTGGCTTGCAGACGGTGCAAGTCCCGGTGCATATAGCACCACATTAGAGCGGACGAAGTGGGGGAAGTGGGCAAGACTGAAGGTGTTTGCACTCCGGGGAATACGGCCTTCACAAGGGGTGCTGCAGGCTGTCAATAAAGGGCGGTGGAACGACGTGGAGATAATTGTATAAAATATACTGGTCAATGCCTTCCAGAGTGGTGCGATATTAGTACATGCATGTGTACAGGTTGATTACATATGTATATGATGGTGTGGGTCGTAAGGTGAATCTATTCTATCATATCTTTGAGTCGAGGAAAATGGACAAATCGAACGGAGGTACGGCCTGCCAGGAAATATTATGAGATGTAGGTGGGTATGAATGCTAAGATTAACTCACCTCCAGTATATCCTTATCTGTGCTGGCTTTAGCAGGCAATGAGGTTTCCTTACTTTCTGGATCCGTAGGTGGTATTATGAGCCCTACAGGCCGCTTCCCGGAGGCGCGGAGGCGAGGATCGTGGCTAAGATACGCCCACAGCACGGTCGTGTGACGTGCGTATAACTCCAAGGTAGAAACTGCAGGACGTCCTATCCTGTCTAAAATCACCAAACGGCATTAGCGGAGCGCTTTACGCGATTAAGGATAAACGAACAAAGAATAGCGCTGTCGATCTGCTCGGCCACAGACTCCCTGCGTTCTTGGCTGAGGTACCGCGCCATGGGACTATTCTCTGGGTGTGTGTACGCCAGCAGGCCGCCTACGTTGCCGAGCTCCTGCAGATACTGTCCACGCGCGAACGGATTCTCGAGGGCATTGGCGGCGGCATAGAGCTTCTGTGCGCGGAGCAGCAGTTCTGTTTGCTTCGCCTCGGGATCGTCATGCTCGTGCACGGAAGACTTTGGATAAGGCGCCGCGGGAGCGGAGGGAGGCTGTATGGCGTGCTTTGTATGGGGTACGTATTCGAGAGGCACTGTGCGGGCGGCTTCACTGAACGCGAGAACACGGAGGTTAAGCGACAGGTGGGCGGGGTCAAGCGAGGTCGGCGCGACGTATGCGGCGCGGGCAGGTTGGGATGTCGGCTGCCGTGCCAGAGCCGGCCTCGAGTCCTGGGTGCTGCCAAGCAGTGCATCCCCAAGGACCGAGGGAAAGTGCTCGTTGAGCAGGGCAGTTGCTTCGTCCACACGTCCGGATAGGATATGTACACGTATCTCTGACCGAGTCTCGTTTCTCAGCTTGAGATGAGTGGTGCGTGTAAGACTGGACTCACGTTGCCTGATATCTGCCAATCGCAGTGTCTCGTCCAGCCGGCTCGCGGCAGCGGCGGCGGCGGCTCCCCCGTCGGGGTGGATCTCATCTCCGTCCGCGTCCAAGTGCCTCACAGCGCTATCACGCGCGAATGCGCGGGCAGTCTTGGTATTGCAGTTTTGGCACAGATAATCCAAGATGACGTTGTGCTGCAAATAAGATTAGGGCACCGTTGTCATTTGAGACTTCGGCGCTGCAAGGAAGGGGTGCTCACGAATTGATCGGGAGTCGAGTTCAAGACGAGCTGCAAGTTTGTACCCTGTTTCCCAACGTTCTGGGAGGACATTATGAGGTCTGTTGGGCTGATGCGATAAGGTATGAGATAGGATCAGGATAGAAGGGAAGAAGAACGTGTGGCGGCTGCCAGGCAGACGAAGGGAACCACTTATAATTCCATGGCTTATAAAACGCGCGTTATGCACGCGAAAAGGCCATGATCGGCCTTAGACAATTTAGATACATGTACAAACGGATGTATTAT
>JACXVL010000805.1:0-18434 GCA_014898675.1 Athelia sp. TMB | reverse complement strand
CGTTTTGAATAACGGGTAGTAATTACCATATGGTAACTTACTGTAAATCTGGGTGCGTTAATAGAAATTCATGGGTGTTAATTACCAGGGGTTTTGTATTATGCCCTGCATGTACTGGTGCATGGCCCGCGCCTGAGGCTGTCGAACAGGCCGCGGCGTCCGACCCCGATTGGCCATCAGAGCGCGGCTGGGCCAGTGAACCTGGCAGCCCCAGCGTGTCTGACCCCGACGGCGCATCCGAGTGCGAGGACGCGTCGCGATATGGACTTGGGCATGCCCACCTCTTCGGCCGCGTCTCTGGGGTTCGAGACGCGTCGGATTTTGCAGATACGTCAGAGTTTGGCGAGGCGTCCGAGCCCGTAGACGCATCGGAGTTTGGAGACGCGTCTGAGCTCGGAGACACGTCTGACTTCGGCGACGCGTCCGAGTTCGGCGACACGTCTGAGTTCGGCGACGCGTCTGAGTTCGGCGATGCGGACGGGAGCGCGAGCATGTCTGAATACGGCGAGCCGGAAGGCGCTAGCGGTACAGGCTGCTCACCTGCCGACGGCGGCGGCGTCGCAGCGGCACGGCCCGGCAAAAAACGCAAACGCAAGCGCACCGCTAGCGACGCACGCTGCGCCAAAAAGCAAAAGCAACAGAAGAGGCAGGCTGCAGCTGAAAAGTGTATTCCCGCGGGAATGCGCGCACCTACATTCGGCGGGGCGGCGTCTAGCTTGTCTACAATGCTCAACAGTTCTTCGGACATGCCTGCCTGCTCAACAGGCTTCACAGCGCTTCGCGTGGGGCCCCTTGGCAAGCCTCGGAAGCTGTGGATCTACCAGGAACTACGCCGCAAGGGCTATGGTGACTATCAATGGGACGGCAAGTAAGTGCAGTCCAACCACATAGCTCCAGTATCTAACTAAACTTACCGACAGAAAACCTGTTGCAATCCTGGACGATGAGGACAGGGTTGTGGGAGTCCTTGTAGGAAGGCCCCTGGCCAAACCAGATGAGCTCGATGACTGGCCACAAGTGGTTGCCGGTCTCGAGCTTGCCATTGCAGAGCTGCGCCGCTCTTGCAAACTGAGGGGGACTGACAAGCGACATCGCCGGGGCCCGCACCCTGCCAGGGCTTTTGGCATCTCACACGGCGGCGGGCAGATGGTTTGTCCATCCAGCTTCTTCTCAATATTTATTCTAACACCCTTGAAGCATCCCTCAGTCCTTGATCTTGATACAGCCGCCAATGAGGTGGCCTTTGGAAAATTCAGGAGTAATCGCTTTGTGCGCCGAGTGGCAGGCTTTCAGAGCAGTAAGTTCGGTATTTGAACCCCCGTGCCACTACGCAGACATATTGTTACAGGTGCTTTCTCATATTTCGCTCCGAAAATGTATTCCCGCTATAGCACATACTTCATACAGCTACTCAATCATGACTCTGCCCTTCGGGAGGGCTGGAATTTCGACAATAGCATATTCCCGACTACCACGGTCAACTTCGGGCCAAATGCAGTGTGCTTCGACCACTTGGACTATGCGAACGCTGCAGCGGGCTGGTGTGCTATCACATCTACAGGCGACTACAATCCAACACGCGGCGGCCACCTGATACTTTTTGACATTGGCATGATGATCCAATTTCCGCCGGGGTCCACTATTTTGATACCTTCTTCTGTGATGCGCCACGGCAATACCCCCATCCAACCAGGGGAGACACGTGCCGGAATCACACAGTACGCTGCGGGAGGGCTTTTCCGTTGGGTTGATAACGGGTTCATGAAGGCAGAGTGCACCTCAGATGCAGTTAAAGCCCGTATGGCTGCAGAGGCCCCAGAGAGGTTCAAAAATTTGCTCAGTCTATTTTCTACACTAGATTCTCTTGTGGCCGATAGGAAGGCTACTTTTAAATAGTAGTTGCTAAGTATATGTATCTTGTATTGGTATAACAAAATTAATTATGTGATATCATGTGAAGCCTGGAGTGCTGCTAATCGGCGTGGCTGCCCAAGAGGAGCGGAAGCAGGGTTACGGCTCTTCGGTTTGGGTTGGGGTTTGGGTATAGAGCTAGTGATCTTGCCAGCTTTTCTTGCTGCTATCTCTCGAGCCGCGCTGGCTGTGATAATAATCTCCTCATTCAAATCCTCAGAGGCTATGCGGAACTTCTGCAAATGGACGGCGTCTCGCATTTGAGCAGTGTTCAACACGACATCATGAGAAGCCAAATGGGATACGACAGGGCGAGTGTGCTCCGTGACCTCACGCTCTTGGATGACGGGGCGGGTGTTGACAGTTGTGCATTCATGAGCAGCACAATTATGTGGGGTATTTACGGTGCACAATATAACCTAAGAGCTCTGACATCAGCTTCATTGTGGGACTGATATGTTGGGTCTACTCACATCCAATTTAACAAGAGCCCACCGTCTGCTCAAGTCAACAAGTGGCATGCTGTAAGTGTCCGACGTGCGAGAAAGTGATGCCAATTGTAGCAGTACGCAATCAGGCATGCCGCCAAGATGAGCTATAGAGTTTTGAATGTTCAAAATTTCATCAACTCGGGCAGTGTAAGTCACCCCAATATTAACTGGATCCTTGGCAATGACAAACTGGCCTTGGACACACTTGTCACCATTTTGCAAATAGACTTCACGGCTAGATCTGAACAGCCCGCGGGTCTGGCCAATGGAATGAGCAGGGAGGGCAGCACCACTGAGGGTTTCCGAGTACGGACGGGCTGGTTGTCCATCCGATACACATGCACCTGGTAATCGGTAAGTACTGAAACACTTAAATGTATGTTATAGCACTATACCTTGCTGGATGGGTTTCTTGTCATCCAAACCGAGATAATTAGTGACCGTATTCGGCCTGTAAACAAGAGAGCGGGCACCATCTCCAGCAGTATGCCAATCACATCTGTCAAATGAGAACGGAGTACTGTTTTTTTTCCTCTTCGGGTCTGAAGAGGAGGATGGAGCCGAAGGAATTAAATTGATGGGAGTAGGGGGTGCGGTTGATTTGGAGAGTAATGGCTGGAAAAGAAAGTGGCCACCACTTAAAATGTGCCGAACACGGTTGCCCTGCGCAAATGCCTTTGCAATGTCTCGAGATGGGGCATGCCTGTTAGAATGTACACTTTTTGCCCGAATGATTGCATTAAATGATTCGAACGCTTCCGTGGCAAATAAGATAGCAGGTCCGAACCGCCGGATATGCTCTGTAAGATGCAAAAAGATGTGGAATTTAGGCTTGTTGTACCACCGGATGGTCCAGCGTCCGGCGCATAGCAAGAAGTGTCGAATTTCACGGTCCAGAAGGTCCTATGATAGTGTGATTGAGATTTTATATGCAGAAGAAATAGGTGTGGATGCTTACACAGTGTGCATCAATATCTTCAATCTCTGGCTGCCAGATGAGAGGAATTAGCTTTGATAGTGCTACCCATGTGGCAAGGCAGTCTTTCGAAACCATATCATATGCCACGAAAGGTGCCACCTGTGCGATGGCTCGAAAATCACGACCAGTCAGAGAGCCTGAATACCGAACTAGGGTATAGCCAGCCAGTGGCGAGATTCCGAGACCAGACACATCAAAAGAAGATAGACGAGTCATTAAGAGCTCTTTTTTGACATCATTGTCACCAATCTGGTTCTGCACAAGATCGCGCCACAGATATTTAACAAAGCCGAGCAGAACGACATGCAAGATTTTGACAGGAGTATCCTGATTTGGGTCGAGTGCTCAAATATTATAGTCAGTACAGTTTCTGCTTCTGGGCACTACACATCAGGTGGCACTCACCTCCGAGGCGAAACGCAGGGCTCTTGATGTCGGCAGGTAGTGCATCAAGCGCTTTTTGCAATTCATGTTGCTTGTCTTCACGGCCTCTACTATTTTTGTAAGACTTGAATAGCTTTTCCAAAAAGAAGAGCTGGTGCGTGTCCTTCACGCCAGATGCAGTGCGCATATCTTTGACTTTTGTTTTGGTGTCAAGGGTAGAGGCCTTCTCATACATCGAGTCTAGTACGGCAACCGTCTCGGCTTTATGGCGAGGCTTGCCAATCTTGAAAACTCTTCAGCCTCATCAAAATTTGAATTCGCAAGGCACCATACCTTGATAAAGTCTTTTGCACATTGAACAAGCCCCCCTAGGCTCTCTTGTATCTTCTTACAGCGCCCTTTTGGTTTTTTGCTCGGGGAGGCATCGGTGGCAACTTCCGAACCTTCGCCGCGGGCCTGCTCGCTATCAGATTGCTCATTACTTGCCTCGCTGTTGACTGTACTCTCCGCCACACTGGCCGCATCACTTCCCGAGTCCCCTTCGGCCGTATTGAAAGATTGCTCGCCATTCTCTGCCAGGTCGTCCCGCCCCTTTACCCAGCATGCACGACAGAAGAATTTGCCTCGCAACCCGATGTGACAGGCAAATTCGCTTTGCATTGGATTGTCGCCAAGCAAGGCAAGAACCATGGGGATAAGAAGCACAGGCTGACTCTCCACACAGTCCCATGCCCAGATGCCGTCTTGTTGGAGTTCTCTGTGCACAACATATGTCAACTAACTGGGGCACAAATAGAAAGGTAGACACCCACTCAAGCTGCTCCACAATGCCCTCCATCATCTCCAGCGGAGGGGCGATGTTTGATGTAGATAAGAAATGTATGTTATACTCTTTCTGAGCCTCTGTGCGTGGGAGCCCTGCCGGCGTGAATAAAAAACTATTGTGCTCATTCCATTTCTTAGAGAGATTGCCCGACGTATCGTCACAGTACATCCAGATGGGGAAAGCGAGAGCTCGATGGCTTTTCGCAAGAGCCCTCCAGCGATTACCAATCACTGGGTTGGTGAAAGTCCACGAAGCATGTTCTTGCGTGTCGGGTTTTAAGCAGTCTGTGAGAGGGTAGTTAGATTTAAACTGGTCTGAATATAAATTCTGTCATACCAAAAATGCGAGATGGATGAGGTACGGCGGACCGGCCATTTTCCGTGTCACTACAGAGATCGGGAAAACATTTGAGGAATTCGGCATGAGAAACAGTATAGTCGTCACACTGAACAACTCGCCAGCCGTAGCCATAGTCGGTGGCCATGGTCTCCATTTTCCAGCATTTTGCGAACAGAACTTCACCTATCTGAAACCAACGGACAGGTATGCAGTATTCCCCATTTTGCAATTGAGCTGGCTCGTGGATGTAAAAGTCGCGATAGTAATCTGGGGAGCCGAGCCTCGCCATCGGGGAGAGTTCACTATCATCCATTTCGTGCAGCCACCGACGCGCATGTCGAGCCTCTGATATATTGTTTCCATTATCCTCAGGATAGAAGCGGAGATGTGGCCGCACTTTTGGATTCGCCATTTCCTAGCGGCAGACGTATTAGTGTTTTTCTTTTTGTGCTCGGAATAACTTGCGTACCTGGGCAATAATTTGAGACAGATTGTTGACGTAGTATGTATGGCCTAGAGTTCCCTTGTATTTGATACTGTCGATGCCACACATTTTTTGAAGTGTGGCATTCAAAGCTTGCATGGATCGCACGGACGGCACGTCATCAACATTGTTCACTTTCAGGAGCCAGAGGAAAAGGTCCAGCTGCCGTTGGGAGAAAACTGAGCGTGGTAAGTGCATCAATATATCCAGTGTACAAGTCTATGGTGCGTAGTTAGTAAGTTCATGGGAATAGTAAATTAAAGCGTACAATCTTGTCATGCCAGGGAAACCATTTAAAGGTGGGATTGGTCGAGTCCCCCATTTCCCGAGCTCGCTTGCGTGGGGGCTCGGACCCAAGTGAAAATGTTGATTCATGGCCTCGAATATAGATCAGTGGCAATGTTCAACACTTCACTGGGTGCGTACCTGATATTATTGGCTCGCGGCATTCCCCATCACCCTCCTCCGACCGCTCGTCATCTGTTTCTTCGTCCGACAATTCGTCCAACCGTGCGAGCAAAGACTGTGCGATTAATGCCACACCCTCTTCTTCGCCGGAGCGGTTGAGATGGGTGGCGTCGCCGGCTGAAAAGAGACCCCACCCTTCAATTGAATCGAGTTGAGCCGGGGAAGGTGACCGAGATGCGGGAGGTCCAGAGCTGTCTCCGCTCAAAAATTCACTGGACATGGGCCCAATCATTGACTGCAAGAGTGCGCGAGTTGCACTGTCCACCATTGCAATCGGGAGGGGCGGGGCACTTGCCCGAGGGGCTTCAGCATCATCTCCGAGGTGTTGGGACAGCAAATTTTGATGCTGCAGAGTTTGTTCGTGTTCAGCAAGCCGGCGATATGGTCTTTGGCGGCCGTCAAGACACAGATTACATGTCCAAAGTGCTTGACCTGCAACTCTTGACCAATCTGTGGCCCGACACTCAGGATCTCACGGATTTTAATTAAATAATCAATGAGGTACACACATGCGGGATTTGGAGGATCTGGCGACATTGAACGTGCGTTGCAAAGTGCAGCCAGTGAGAGAATCTGGAGCCCCTGTCTTGCACTCGAAGCCACATGACTTGTTGCCCGATTGAGCTCGAAATTTGCAAGGCACAGCCATACATGATTGCTTCGGGCGGATTAGAGAGGCGTATGGCCCAGGGACATCCGGCCGATGAAGCACGGTTCAAATGCAGGGCCTGCATAACCATGGGATTGATTAACGATTAAGCCGAACAGTAATTTAAGAAACATGAGTCTGGGTTATAAAAAGTGAAGCGTGGGGTATCCACGGAAACTGATCCCAAGTCTATCCCGACCGAGTATGGCCCCAAGCCAAACGAGGGTCTGGCCGTGTACCAACAGACTGAAGAACGAGGTACGAGTATTTGAAGGATGTCTAGGAGAGACTAGACCAGACGTGATCTCTCTCTTCCAGTCCTCAACCAGTCCTTGCCAGTCCCCACCCCTCGACACTTTATCTGGCATCAAGCACGCTCCATTTTACGATTCACTGTTACTGTTCCGCATGCCTTGAATGGCACATCTAGGCAAATCGGTGTCTTGCTTGTTACCCGTCGTACAGTGTACTTCAAGCGTACTTCCCAACTTGCTACTCGCCGTCCAAGAATCACTCTAGCCCAACGCAATACATTCTTCAGGAAAGTATGCGAAGAAGGGTGCTTCAGTGCAGTTTGTTCAGGTATGTTGCTTCATTTTGAGCGCATGCAGGTTACTGACCCATCTTCCCTCAAAGGTGACGGACAGCAACAGCATGATCTCGCATCTGTTGATCGCAATCTGGACTGTTTCACACTCTACAGACCACCTTCGTATCGATTGATCCAACACATCTACTGCATCGACTCTGGAACCCCGCGCTTCATTTCTCCAGCGTGTCTTTCGCAACCTTCCTCTCGTACATCCCTGCAGAGCCATTGTCAGAGAAGAAGATGTTTGAATGGACGCAAAGGTCTCCAAGCTCAAGGGCTGCGGCATCGAGATCCTCGGGCTCGCCACCCTCAAGGTGTGCCCCATTCCTCTTCTCCCTCGCGGGTCTGGGCGCTAATGAGTGACTCAGCAGCCCATAGAAGTACGGGGCGACTCCTTCGACGGCGTAGTCAGCCTCACGCGCACAAGCATCGACCAGCCGGGCAGCGCACTCCCGCACAGCACCGGCTCGCCCTCGCCCGCGTCGACCGCTGCCATCAACGCGCGCGCCCGACTCTGGGCTGCTGATGCCGACCACCACACCGAGCGGCGCAAAGTTGTTTGGGAAGATGTTCTGCCGCGGCGTGCGCCCCGCGAGCATCACTGCGTCCCAGGTACGCTGCCTTTTCCCATTCTCCTTTTATTCCCCAGTATCCATTCCGCGAGCTAACGTAATCGCATGTGCAGGCCCCCGCGACGGTGACCCTCGATTCCCCGTGCACCTTCCTCGCGCTCTCGAATACATCCCTCATGCCGACCGGCTGGAGCCACGCTGTCGTTGCGAGATGATTATCAAAGTTCAGGATACTGCCTTCACTAATGGAGTACCGCCCGTCTCGCCCTGGCACGCATGCCTAGAAAGATGAAGCTCTTGTCACTTGAATGTTGTTGGGCAGGAATCTCCTGATTATATTTTATATCTTACATTTTGGTTTGACTGTCAGGGTATGTGAGTTCACCCTAGCGCGACAAACTCAAAGCTTACTGATGTATTGGACTCTTCCTTCAGAATCCAGGATTGTTGTGTTGAAATCTTGTTTCCCATTCGCAGAGAAGTCGGCCTGGCTCGTGACTCCTCACACACGCACCCGCGCCTTTCCATCCACCGTGCCAACGAGACAGGGTCCTCCGGTATCTGCTGCCCAAACGTCTTCTTTGCGCCTCATTCCCCTCATTGCTCGTGACACTCTCGGCGGTCATCAACTCCCAAGTGAAAGTCTTGCATCTTCAATTTCCTGTACCACACGGGCTCAAGCGCGCGCTAGTTATCTACACAAGGACTCACAAAGAGGCAAATGACCAATACTTGAGCATTGAGAGTAAATCTGTGTACAATCGTCGCGGTATGTCGTTCATTTATAAGATCAATCACATTCTGCTTACTGATGGTGCTACTTTCCGTCCAGAAAGCTTTGAGGAAAGGCACGCCAGAATGCTCAGCATCGTGTGCACAAGATCGCCACCAGTGCCCTTTTCAAATCACCCCACCTGTTTCGCGGGGAAGCTTCTCTGCGCAGATTAGGCAACTCGATTCATTCGCTTCCTCGTGGCTCAAGAACGTCGGGAAAGGCTGCCCACGCGCGGATGATTAAGCACAGACCCCGATCCACGACTTGCTGGCTTTCCTCTAGCACACCAGCCACCCCGGCCTCAGCACACAAGCACTGCTCGCCCCATCCACGCCCATCCCCAGGCTGCACCATCCCTAATTCATTGCACCACACTCGGCTCCATGCTGCGGAATTCGTTGCCCGATGTCCCCGGTTTCTTCTCAGTGCCCAAACCGCTCACTCTCTATCGTTTTGAAGTTTTCGTGCCTGTCGCATTCATAGGCACTACGAGTATACTCGCATCCCGGCGTGGACGGGCCTCTTATTGAACCTGTTTGCTGCCGCATAGCTCAAATTATCACTCCAGAAACGGCGTAGTGTTGTCCTGCCAGCCGTGTAAGCACCTCTGGGCGAATATCAATCTGCTTTTCTCATCTACCGACCCAACCCACATATACTCGGACTACACCCAGACTCGCTGCTCGCTGCTCGCTGCGCCGGCATGGCGCATTGCGCGAAGGCGACCCGCCCAGCGGCCGCAGCTCCCGAAGGCGACCGCGGCAACTGCGAAGCAGCACCTGGAGAACACGAGAGGTCGCAGATGTCGAGAAGAACAGTCGAATTTGGGGGACGATGCCGAGCTCTCTCTCGCTTGGTCAGAAACAGACTGAAGTGGACATCTCGACCTACAACATCTCTACATATAATTGGTTGTATGTACAACATGATTATTCGACCAGGAATATGCATCAAGACGAGCGCTACGCGAGCAATGCAATCTGGTCATCGGGCTGAGGAGAGTGTGGTTCCAACTGGCACGATCAACGAAGTTAGAGGGACTCGGGAGAGGCGCAATAGGGACACGCATAGATGACCACCCATCTTTATTCGCATCCCGCACCCTCAAAGTCGTTACCCATGGCTTTATGCAGCTGATTTCACCCGTAGTCGTCTCCGACAGCACCACACTTCGCGGGCATGGCCCGCCAGTCGTCATCAGAACCAGGAAGAGCATATGCAACTTGAACATCAAGACGACCTTGGGTTGATGCGGCACGACTCTTGAGCGCGTCAATTTTGATTCAGACCCTGCTGCTGTCGGATTGCAACGAGGAGTCAAAGAAGGTCGGGGCCGAAGTGTGGTTCATAGTATGTGCATTTCCGTGACATATCGTTGTCCTCGCCGTCTCTGGGAGTGCGAATCGCCGGTTATATCAAACAAGCTGGCGATGGTAGGATGCCAAGGAGGGGTGGGCGCAGTGCTGTAGGTCGTATGGAGTGCCAGAGTGGAGTGATTGTGTCGCGGCGGCAGGCTCGCGAGGACAATAGACGATGCGGAGAGATGAAGGGGGCGCGAAGATAGGCAAGGGCGACGATATCGGGCACCGCGGTGAAGGAGGACGTGGCTAGATGAGATAGAACTAGCTGATGAGTCGGTTTCGTCGTCCGCATCCAGGGGCACTGCGGTAGTGACAGATGAGGAAGAACAGTTTGACGTAGGGCGACGTGATGCTTGCAAGCTGCGGGCCGTGGTCAGTGGGCCAGAGTCCCGCGGCGTCGCGGTCGGCGCGGGTCGTCGTCACTACGTCGTCATCGTCGGTGCAGAGGCGGAACAGATCTCAAGAAGGAACACGTGGCGCACCCCACCAACACTGCGATACGCGATTGGCTGCTCTGAGGGTTGCACAGGGGACATACGAAAAGCGGCACATTGAAAAGCGGCACACCGTGACAAAGACGAAAAGCGGCACACCGGTGGCAATATTAATCGATAATTTTTCCCCAGTTGAAAAAAATAGCACCCAACACTCGCGCCCTCCCCTGCCTCGCCTATGGCTCGGCGGGGCCCCCAAGAGGCGTCTCGGTTGGGCACGCTAAAGACTAGTTTTTTCTATAAACATATCCCGCTACCCTAACCACTAACCACTAACCCTAACCACCTAACCCTAACCACCTAACCCTAACCCCTAACCCCTAACCGCCGCCTCGCAAGCTCGGCGGAGGGTTATCCACGCAAGGCTGCATCATGTGATAAAGGTTTTGTGACCTGCTGTAACGGTGTGCCGCACTTCAATGTGCCGCTTTTCGTTGGTCCCCGGTTGCACACGACCACGACTGCCTTGCTCTCGCCTTCCCTCCCGCTTTCATCGATGGGCACGAAACTGGGCCCTTCTCTGGACATCTGCCGGCGATCGCCGGCCGCCATCGTCTCCCCTTCCGCCTTCTACTGAAGCAAGCGCGACTCACAGCGGGCCATCAGTAGCCCTTTCTCTCCTGCTCGCTCGACGCTGGCAGGCAAGGCGCTCCCAGACGCGAGCTGTAGCTATGGCTAGCTGTACTATCTTGTCGATAACAGACGATGCCACAAGCTCAACCCTCGCTCGACTCCTCCAATACTGTCATCGCTTTTCGTAGCGCGAATCTCCGAATGATCCTCGCCGAGTCAGAACACGATGAGCCGACGCACTGTAGCAATAGTAAATGGCTCGCGGCTGCATGCGTCTGTGACTTGAAATATGATCTACACCATTATGGTGCATCTTTGCTCATCGCTATCATACATCTCTGGGTTCAACCTTGCTCCGTCTAGGGCTTGAAGGCTGGAAATAATGTAACAGATCATTGCAGGCATTGCATGAGCACCTGACAGCTGAGTCATACGTATCACCAAAATCACGAACACCCTTGTCTGCGGTAATGTTGACTCCCCAACGTTGCAACAGCGCGCATTCGGGGAGAGGGGGAAATGGTCCAGTTGGACGTTCGCACTGCATGTTGCTGTTCAGGCGGAAAATATGGTATATATATATTATTTAACTCTATTAATCATTCAGGATAAACAGTGGAGCTATTACCAGGCCTGTCATGCCCCGAGATGTAGATTTTTCGTGAGTAGAGTATACCATCCTCCAATACATCACTACAATCCTAAGCTCCGAGCCTCTTCCAATGCGACCTCCGCCTCTGCTTCCCGTCCACTTGCTGAGAGACAGTCGGACAATTGCTCTAGGGCATCTGACAGATCGGAGGTGAACACCCTCGGCCGCTCTGCTGTGAGAGCCCTGTACAAATTCACAGACTCCTGGGCCGCTTCCAGAGCCTCCGCATGACGACCAAGACCAGAAAAATCAATGGATACATTGCAAAGAGATCGTGCGAGGTCGGCATTAAATGCTGCTGGCCGCTCTGCTGCGAGAGCCCGGCGCAGCCCCACGGCCTCCTGATTCACCGCTAGAGCCTCTTCGTGTCGATCGTGATCTGACAAGCGATTCGAGATGTTGTTGAGTGAGTCGGCGAGGTCGGCATTGAAAGCAGCCGGTCGCTCCGCCGCGAGAGCACGGCGCAGCCCCACGGCCTCCTGGATTGCCGCTAGAGCCTCTTCGTGTCGACCGAGATTTGACAAGTGGCTGGAGAGGTTGTTGAGTGATACGGCGAGGTCGGCATTGAAAGCTGCCGGTCGCTCCGCTGCGAGAGCCCGGCGCAGCCCCACGGACTCCTGGATTGCCGCTAGAGCCTCTTCGTGTCGACCGTGACTTGACAAGTCGACGGAGAGGCTGTCGAGTGACTGGGCGAGGTCGGCATTGAAAGCCTGTGGTCGCTCCGCCGCGAGAGCCCGGCGCAGCCCCACAGCCTCCTGGATTGCCGCTAGAGCCTCTGCGTGTCGACCGTGATCTGACGAGCGATTCGAGAGGTTGTGGAGTGACACGGCGAGGGCGGCATTGAAAGCCTCTGGCCGCTCCGCCGCTCGAGCCCGGTGCAGCCCCACGGCCTCCTGGATTGCCGCTAGAGCGTCTCCGTGTCGACCGTGATCTGACAAGCTATTCGAGAGGTCGTTGAGAGACCGGGCGAGGCTGTCATCGAAAGCAGCCGGTTGCTCTGCCGCCAGAGGTCGGTATACCTCCACAACCTCCTGAATGGCTGTCAAAGCCTCTTCGTGCCGACCGAGACCCGATAAACGGTTGGAGAAGTTGTGAAGCGAATCGGCAAGCTTGGTACCAAATATTGCTGGTTGTCGCGCAGCGAGCGCTCGGCGCAGTTGCACCGAATCATCAATTGCTGTCAATGCTTCTTCCAGACGCCCTACATACTTCAGCCTGTTGGAAAGCGAAAACAATGCCTGCGCTTGTGACATATCATCGTATTGCTCTGTGAGCTCCGTGGTATGCACCTACCGGTCAAATTTTTTACAATGAGCTCATCTGCGACTTGAACGACACAAGGTAGAAACCCACATGTAACCATCGCCAGACAGAGAGTGATCCCGCAAAGGTGCTTGCAGATGCCACAATCTCAATGCAAGTGATGTGGTAGTTCGGCAGAAACTCGCGAAGAATTTCTGCGACTGAGAGGGTAGGGCTTTCGATATCGCATACGTGATCGCCCCAATGTTCGCATGCGTACAGGAGCTGCTCAGAGACCCCAGTGAGCTCGGGGATGCCAGGCCTGTCGTCGTCGTCGTCAAGGTATCCCGTGCCAGTTATGGGTGCAGATGTTAGCTCACGAACCATTGCTTGAACGCATAGCTCCCCGAGCGCCCGACTATGCTCTTTCTCTGAAAGAAAGAACTTCTGCGTCTCGGCTCTTTCAGCGGCACGGCCCGTGACGAATTCACGAAAGGAGAGATGCAGGGTACGGATGAGCTCCGTCTCGTCATGCAATCCCACAAGGACCGGGCCGAATCTCTGTGGCAGACGGGCCAGTGATAGCTCCTGGTTGCCACCATGCAAGGCGCGGAGCGCCGCCAGCGACAATGGCCGCTTGGTGGCCATAACGGACCCAATGAAAAGTGCGTATCCGTTGCGAAAATCCTCGTCATCCCAGTCGCCAGAGGCCTCAAGAATGGTGCTATAGAGTGCATCAATCTTCATAGTGGGCTGAAGCACTCGGCCGTGCGGGTGAGTCCGAGACTCGAGAAGGGCGCGTAGCTTCTCCTTGGGATTATATGCGGCACGAAGGTAGCGGAATACTGTAGCTATCCAGATGAATAGCCCGTCCGCCATGATCTTTAAGTCTTGAATAAGTGCACCGTCCGGCCCATGTGGTCCTATTTGAGAGCATAGAATGCTGTCTTGTAGCTCAGCATCAACGTAGGCTGCGATGTCCTCCCGGTTTTCAGCGGAATTGATATCAATGTGATGATGGGCGATATGTGGTTTTCCAGAGAGATGATGTTCTATGATTCTGGTAGACCGAGATGTGATGAGCACGCGAAAGGACGGGGGAAGTTTGGCAAATTCATCGCGCAGTATAGCGAGCAAATCTGTGTCCAGATCGTCACGAATCGCTTCATCCAAAGCATCAATCACGACAACGATCTGCCGATCGACTGGATGGCGGCGCAAAGGGCCTGCGATGAATGCCTCGAACTGGCGAGAGATATGCGCCGAGGCCAGCACAGGCTCTTGTTCTAGAGCTGCACCAATATCCGCGGCGATGGTGGGATAAAGCCTGGCGATGTCGCGTGCAATCGTGGTGAAGAGCAACAGTGGGGTATTGCAGGTGTTGATGTCACGATTAAAGAAGAAAGACGAGGTCAGGAAACCATCTCGATAAAGGGCTTGAGCAATCGTATGGGCGACTGCACTTTTCCCTGAGCCCGCGACTCCTTTCAACCAGAGAATGTTGTGATGATCCACCAAATGCAACCAACTGTGGATCGCCGCGAGCGTGCTCACACGCGTACCGGCTAAACAAGTGAGTGTTGGATTCCAGGAGGCGCCATCCGCATAAGAGAGTTTGTCAAGAGCTGAGGCAATTTTCATAGTTGCTATCGCGCATGTCAGAATACAAGAATAGCATCAGAATACACACAGTTATCAGTGACTGACCTAGCTGCTCATCAGATAGCCCGTAAGCAGTGTAATCACCAGCTACGTTCACGATAGTCCCACCCGACGTATTGCTGGTATTGAATGCCTTTCAGAAGTGTCAGTAGCTATTTGCCCTGAAATAGTGGGCGATGTACCAAAGTTGGCCCCATTAAATCCTCGGTGGTGTTCTGGGGTCCTTCTGGTGCTGAGTGGGTGATCTCCGCACTGTTGTGAGAAGGCGGGTCTGTAGTGACCCAGGTCTGCTGAGGCTCGCATACGTCCAGCACTTGGACTCGACGCCTTTTTGAGCTCGGCTCCTTGACGCTGCTGGGCCCAGCCTGAGACTAAATAAGCTGGATAGTACACGATCGCAAAGCATGCCGTCGCACCAGAACAGCGTTGCATGCTGAGCGTTTGAGAGAAGGTGGAATAGCCGATCGACCTGTCTCTTGCGACATAGTATTAGCAGATCGCAGAACAGAGGTGCGAAGTAACTGAGATCGGCGTGGCAGATGTCGACAGGACAGGAAGAGCCCTGTATTGTCACTGATACGACAATGCCTGCAATAAACAGCATGTTTACAGTTTGTGGGCGTCTGCGGCAGATGCTGAGCCGGAGATGCCCAATTGTATGCCGGACTCCGGCGGGCCGCAAATCCTGCCAGAGTTGATATGGGTTTGAAATCGGAGACTCGCTATCGTTCGACTACTGCCAAGCAGAGAGACCAGCAATGTTCACTGAAGGCCTTTCAGGCTGCAACAGAGTGGCCTTGTGCGTTTGTCCCAAGATACAGTATGAGCGTCATTGCTTGGGGAACTAGGTGGATGTAGGTCCTGAATAAGCTTGCTAAACGTGGGATATGGATTGAAGGACACGTGTATTTGCGACGTTTGCGAGGGTATGTAATAATTCAGGAGAGCAATTCTCATGCTGGTCCCTCACGCAATGACCGTATTTCCCCATGCAGTCTCCATTGGGCAGGTCTCTACCTCTCTCCTCGTCGCACATGGCGGACACGCAGAACCAACACGCTGGAATGACGGTTAAGCCCTCGGCGATGGACTAGTTAGCACGGCGGATGGATGTACATTCCATTCTCGGCCAGCGTTCTTGCAGACTGCTGGCAAGAGAGGGAACACGCCGAGCTGCATTGTGTTCGCATCCTGCGGTCCACGCACGCTCGGGCAGAACGGTAAGCGCGCATAGGTGATTGCTACCAGTGGCCCGACTATCTTCGAGAAACGATGACCGTGGGTGCTTTTGAGATACTGGATTCGCGTCTGAGTTTGTTTGGCAGAAATCGAGGTTGGAGTAGCGGCGAGTGGGGGAGGGAGAGTGGGGCGATCGCGGCGCTCCGGCATCACGTCATGCGGTGAGGGTGTGGGTGGACCAGTGTTGAGGGAGCGACTGCGGTCTCCTGGGTCGCGGCGATCTCAATGAGGAAGCCGCCCACAACGAATGCGAACCAAGTTCGCTTCCACCAGCGATGTCTTTGCTGCTCGCAGTCTTTCTCCGCGCTCCTCTCCTACACCTGCACTGATAGCATAAGGGATCTTTCCAGCTCCTACATCCGCATGATCTCTTGCTTCTTCTCAAATATGCATGCCCCACAACCCAGCTTGCGGTACATCGATATCCGCGCGCCTGCTGTGCGTGCACCAACGACAAAAGGGTGTCGTGAAACTCGGCGGGTTGGCGAGTACGAGGGATGAAGCGTGCACTGGCCGCTTTCGCGCTGCGCATGATCCGAGGATCTATCCCCGTGCCCATCCGCAAGAGCCAGGTACACGTCTCGCACATCTGTCGTAAAAGCGGCGCTAGGAGGGTATCGTGCTGATGTCGTGTGGTGAAGCTCGCTTGTAATTGATTATCCTTTTAAATTCCTTCGACACCAATGATGCAGGTAAGAGGTCTCCTGCACAGTGTGCTGTCGACGGCAGGCGCGCACTCCAAACGAGATAGTCGGGACAAAAGATTATGAAGCGCAACCGGCGTAGGGAGAATGATAGTTGAAGGGGGGCGGCTCAAATGGGTGCGATATTTGAATGCGAAAGGTCCTGCAACCGCGGCGAGGCTCCGAAGATTCCTTTGGAGTCCTTGCGGAGATCGAGTTGCGGCCTAGACGCGAAAGAGACCGTCTACTCTGGCCCATGTATGGACAAGGGCATATCGCTGTACACAATTGCAGGTGAATTAAGTAGGTTCGATAACCAAGACCGTGTTGTTGTGCCCTTCACGCGAGTCTAAAAGGAAACACGATTAGCGAGTTGTATGCACCGGAGGAGAGAAACGTACAGCGATACTTGTCAAGAAGTTGGGAGCACCACCCTTATGTTTCCTCTGCCCGTTCCCGCCTGGGGCACAAGGTTAATGTATGGGTACAGCTCCTCTTCACTACCGATCCTCGTAAATTTGCCTCCGCGCGGTTCTTCCTAAAAGACGACCTTGAAGGCACTTAGCCGAGTTGCTCGACGACATTCCCGGTTGCCGGCCAGTCGGGGTTGCGATTCAAAAACCGCGAGCGAATGACCAGGAGATGGGATCAGAGCGCTGGACAGTATCTGCAGCTGGAATTTATCCGAGAGGCAACGAGCATGCGCGGCATTCCTGAAGGAATGGTGTTGGTTGTGTCAACAGAAAACGAAGAGTAATCCACGGCCATGACAGCGCCGGGCGGAGCAGGGGTCGACTTGGGATTCGGGAGCAACGCGCAGATGTAGCTATGCATTGTGCGGATGCAGAAGACAGCCATGCCGGCGAACATCCTAATAAAAGCCATCCTGAGTGCAAAGTCTTAGAAGGATCGTAGTGAGAAGAAAGATCCGAAGTATTCTGGTCACAGTCTTGTGACCGCCTCGACCTGCGCGTCCGATCCCGCCCCCGATGCAGCCTGATGCCTGCGCGACTAGTTTGACAGATGCTATGCGATCCC
This sequence comes from Athelia sp. TMB, assembly GCA_014898675.1. Lineage (NCBI taxonomy): Eukaryota > Fungi > Basidiomycota > Agaricomycetes > Atheliales > Atheliaceae > Athelia > Athelia sp. TMB. The sequence continues at coordinate 1,020 of JACXVL010000805.1, read as the reverse complement.
GTCGTCGTGATGCATTCAATGATTCACGTCTGCGACGACTGCCTGTCCCTAGCCTGTCCCAGTTCCCGGCCTGTTTCTGCGACGGCCTCATCTCCGTCTACTAGCACGAGCCTCCGCATCCATGCGGCTCTCAAGATCGCATCCTGTTTGATGCGAGTTTCCACCAATCATCCAGCCGCGCCTGACCCCATGTCCAGCATTTCCACCATCTCCGATTCACTTGCAAACATGGCGTGCGCAAGGCATACTGAACGGGGTGGGAAAACGGGGCGGTCATATAAGTGGATGCTGGTGATGTCGACCTCGAATCGTCATTCATTCCGCCTGCGAGCGAGGGGTGGTGTTCGCGCCAGATGAATGGATGGCATGGCGCCACAGCCCGCAAGTGATGTACCGCGCGCACTCCGTCCCCCGCGCCTCTCGAGTTGATATCGGGTCTAGGCATCTCGGACGTCCATCATCTCGCCCCCTCTGACACGCGTCCCGCGACGAAAGCACATCCTCTCAATCCACACGTCCGCGAGCTCTATCCAGTCGGCTTCCATATGCGCGCCGAAACGAGGGTGTCGTTAAACGTTAGGCGGTTTGTAGCGATGTGCAAGAGTACGCGGGGAAGCGGCCGTGTGCGACTGAGACGCAAAGTCGGTCATATTTGTATGCGAAAGCAGAGCGAAAAGGGTCTTGCGCGCGCGCCCAATGTAATGGACGTTGGATGTGCAGCTTGTCCTGCGACTTTGTCTGGTCGTTGAGGAGAATGCGACAGCGGAATGATTCTGCTGTGGATCGAGTAGTCGATTTACCCAACAGAGGGTGCGACCATCTGCTTATGCTCTGTCCCGAGAACTTGCTGGGAAGACGGAGGGCGGAATGGAAGACGCGCGTGGAAAACGGTAGTCCAGGCAGGGAGAGGCGCGTCCCGCAGCGGAGTTTCATGAGTACTCCGGCTTCATGGCTGCTGGGGGGGGGGGGGGGGGCCGCCGCGGAGAGGAGGGTAGACGCGATGGGGTCTGTGTTGGCGCG